>CAUYLG010021250.1:0-139255 GCA_963573385.1 Cacajao melanocephalus | reverse complement strand
TTCTTTCAAGGTTCTTAGTTTCTTTGCATTGGGTTAGTACATGTTCTTTTAGCTCACAGAAGTTTCTTATTATCCACCTTCTGAAGCCTGATTCTGTGAGTTCATCGCACTCATTCTCCGTCAGGCCTTGTTCTTTTGCTGATGAGGAGCTGCGATCCCCTGTAGGAGGAGAGGCATTCTGATTTCGGGTGTTCTCAGCCTTTTTGTACTGGTTTCTTCTCATTTTTGTGGATTTATCCACCTGTCATCTTTGTAATTGCCGACTTTCAGATTGGGTCTGAGTGGATGTCCGGCTTGTTGGTGATGAAGTTTTTTCTGTTTCTTAGTTTTCCTTCAGCAGATGCCCTTTCCCCACAGAGCTAGGCCTTCCCGGGTTCAGCTGTGCTTACTGTGAAATTCTCAGTCCTCAGTGCTTCCAGTTGCTGTTCTCCTTGTGGGGATGGGACCAGCCGAGCCCGACTCAAAGGGCACCCAGTCCCGTATACTCCACACTGAGAAGTGCCGTGTGGCACCGAAAACAGCCGCGCCGCCAAAAGAGTCGCGCTGGCAACCCATGTGGCTCCTCCACTGGGTAGCTCCCAGTTTGTGGGCAACAGAAATTCGTCTGAAATTGCGGCGTCCACTCGCTCTCTGCGCTTTCACTGGGAGCTACAATCCTGAGCTGCTGCTAAACGGCCATCTTTGATCTCTCTCCGCCCGGTGATGAAGTTTTTTCTGTTTCTTAGTTTTCCTTTGGTGGACACCCCTTCCCCACAGAGCTGTACCTTCCCGGTTCAGCTATGCTTGCTATGAAACTCTCAGTCCTCAGCGTTTCCAATTGCTGTTCTCCTTGTGGGGATGGGACCAGCCGAGCCCAACTCAAAGGGCACCCCATCCCGTATACTCCACACCGAGAAGCGCCGTGCCACGGCGCCGACAAAACAGCTGCGCCAGCCAAAAAAGTCACGCTGGTGACCCATGTGGCTCCTCTGCTGGGAATCTCCCAGTCTGTGGGCAACAAAAATTTGTCTGAAAGTGTGGCGTCCACTCGCTCTCTGCGCTTTCACTAGGAGCTACAATCCTGAGCTGTTGCTAATTGGCCATCTTGGATCTCTCTCTCTTTCTGCTCTTTAAATGTACTCACAATCCATTTCCAAACCAGCTTCTCTGTTTTTTATTTCAGTTGCCCAATCAGGAAGGAGCCTTGACTCCAGTTTTCTCTTTCATCACCACACCCATTTATTCACCAAGTACTTTCAGTTCCTCCTCCTAAATGTCTTAGATTCTGTCCACTTTTAGATTCTATCCACTTCTCAGCACACCCATTCCCAGGCCATTATAATTTCTTACCAGGAATATTACAGTCTCAGATAACTATTATTCCCCTCTAATGCTTTTCAATACATTAGGAAAATGTTTCTAAAACATAAGCCTGACATGTCAGTCCATTGTTTATAACCCTTTAGTGGCTTTTTATTGCCTTTACAATAAAATTTCAACTCATGAAATTTCTAAGACTCTCTATGTCCAAGTTCCTTCATCACCTCTTCTAATTCATCTCACTCACCACTCCACTGACATTGACACCAACTACGCTTTATTTTAATTCTTATTGACTGTTCTTGCAGTGTTCCTGAATATTTCCATCGCTGTGCCTCCTAATATTCATCATAGTCTCCTTAGAACACTTCCTTCCACCCTTTCTGCTGGTTAACTGTCATTCATCCTTCAAGACTCTGGTTCAGTGTCACTTCCTAAATTTAGGAGACTGGTCCTGACTCCCTAAGTCTACTTAAGAGTCAAGATAGGCTGAGTTATGCTGCATTAATGAACAACCCAAAAATCTCAGTGGCTTAACACAACAAAGTTTATTTTTTATTCACACTGCTGTATCTCCATCATGACTCAGACTGTGAGTTCTGTTCATTATATTTTCTCAGAGACTCAAGCTAACAGATAACAGAGGCCCTGTCTTACGTGTGATTCCATGATAGCCATGGCAGGAAAAGGAATATGGTGACTCATGCAGTGACTCCTAAGGCTTCTTTCAGAAAGGGATGTATTTCCCTCATATTTCGTTAACCAAAGCAAGTCCCATAGTTATGCCTAATTTCCAAGGCACTGGGGGAATACCCCCCTACCCTGTGCCCAGAAAGAGAACCAGGATGTGTGTGGGATCCCAGTGACTACCATAGCTCCCTTCCTCTGTGCCCCTATATCATCTTGTATTTCCCTTAGCCTAATAGTGTCATGCTTTGTTATAATGACATGTTACTTGCTTCCTCAACTCTAACTTTTATGAAGATAGGATCATTTTTGTCTTATTTATTGTCCTCTGCAGTGCTTCATTATTCCTTGATACATCATAATAGTTCAAAAATAGTCGTTGAGTAAGTGACTGAATAAGGCAGCACTCTAATATTCAGTCCTCAGGCCTTTTTTCTTCTACCCTTTCTCCTTGAAGAGCTCATCCCCTGTCATGGTTTCAGTAGTCACTGCCTGCGAGTGATTTCCATCCCCTGACCCCAATCAGACATCTCCAATTCTTACTTAGTATATCTATTTGAATTTAAAATTTGTAAATTTAATATTTTAGTAAATATTTCTTGACTACTCTCTAATAAGACATCATATTAAATGATATGAGGATACATAGGTAATTTAGACAGTGCTTGCCATCTGAGGGCTTGCAATCTAGTATAATACAAGAAGAGTGCAATGTGTCAACAATATACACACATAATATACAAGATCCTATGCCAAAGGAGAGGACAAGTGATTTATGGAAAGATGGAATTCAAACTTAGATTGTTTCAACCATTGAACCTATAGAGCAGACGTCATTACTGAATTCTGTTCTGTGCTGAGCATTAGCCCTGACACAAACAGGGTGAAGCTTTCCTCCACCTCACAGTCTAGTGGAGTGCTAAGGACGAAAGGATAGATGGATTTAGACAGAGTGTGGGAGGGTGATTGGGGGTAAAGGGATGGTGCATAGGAAAGCATTTTCACCAGAGGGGTTGACCTGATTAAATATATGGAGAAAGTGTCAGGATTTATGCCAAGAATGATTTAAGGAAGGAACTGAATTAAAATGGTCACAGTGAGACTCTATCATGGTAACTTTTCTTAATTGTTAGGACTACTTTAAAAACCAAGTATACACAGGTTGTTTTTAAACCTAACATGAAAAATAGTTAATATCATGAGTTTGATTTTATATCGGTACCTAATTATAAATCTTCAGTGGTTAAAAGATACCCAGGAAGGAATATTATGCCATTCCAAGCAAGATGTTGGTGTGGGAGGGGATGAGGTTTACTATCTTGGTGCACTGAGTTTGGTTACTAACCAGAGAGACTGGGCTGGAATGCAGAAACTAATTCTTACTCATGACACCAATGAGATTCCCTGAGCTCCACCTATAGTCTCTGGAATAGGACCTTCATTTCCAAAAAGGCTGGTCTCAAGGCCTTGAGCACTTCTTTTCAACTTGCAGATAAGCAAATTCTTCTATCTGATTTGAAATGACTACATCCTTGCCAGGCTAAAACAGTTTCCTTCACTGCTTATTTTCATTCTCATTTCCTTGGCCATCTTAAGACACCGTATACATATCTTCTGTCTGGTTTTATACATACATCTATCTGATCCTTCATACTCAATCTTTAATTCTTTTGTAAGCTCTTTTACCATTACGATCTGATTTGAGTTGACAGAATTCTGATCTTTCAGTGTTACTTCTGCTTAACAGAGCCACAATTCTTACAGATAATAAAATGACATCCAGTTTTATTTTACACATCTCTTGTGGCTCCATCTAGCTCTTGAGTCATTACACTAAAGTCCTGCTCCTGACATAGATACCAGAGACCAGTGGGATAGAAGTGATAGGATGTTGATTAATGATCAGCTAGTCCCCAGCATGCCCAGGTGTGACACATGCAGCTGTTAGTGCTGAAAACAGCCTTAGCCTGCTCTCTGTTCAGCCGTGATCCAGTTGTGTCAATTCTAATTTATTATAGTCTGACGTTTTAGTGTTTTCTTGTGCTTTGTTTAGTATTGCTCAAGAAGTAACTAAACTTAATCTTCTTGGAAATTGTCATAACTATGGAGGGCAGTGAGATAATAAATGACTTTGTTTTCTTTCAGATCTTTGATGATGCATACAAATCCCAGCTCAGTTGTGTAGTTGTGGATGACATTGAGAGATTGCTTGGTGAGTCCTAATTTCTGCTGTTGTATTATCTTTGCCATATTACAGCTAATATCGCAAAAGTTACAAGAGAAAATTAACAAGTACTTATAAACTGTAGAGCAACAGAAATACCTTTCTTTGTCTTACAGGGAAATATAACATTATCTTATAGCTGACATCAATGATAATATTCATTTTAATATGCCCTGTAACTATAACACCATTATAAACTGCTTTCTTATAAGGGCCCACATCTCATAATATTTTGTATCTTCCAGTGTGCCCTTGCCATAGTAAATAATCAGTAATTTTCATTGATGGGTATATCTGTTATTTAGGACCTCTGAGCTGCCTGTAGCTCAGAAATCCACTTGTGAACTTTGACAGAACTAATGAAAGAAGGGTTTAGGATCACAATGAAATCTGCAAATTCACTAAAACACTAAGGGCAGAAGTTGTAAGCTCTCTGCACCTCAGTTTCTACTCTTATGAAACAGAAATTATAACCCTCTCTTGCTTATCCCACAGAGTAATTGTAAAGGCAAAAATGGGATAATAAATCTTGAAGAAATTTTGTAAGTTAAAAGTGCTCTGTAGTAATTTAAAAAATATGTATAAATTAACTCCTCTGTTGAAGTACACTCCCACAGGATACAAACAAGAAAAAGACTTAGTCCTAGCACTTAACTCATAAGAAAAAAACTACAAGGAAGTGCCAGAAAGTTGTCGTTACTGTTAATTTTCTTTCACTGTAAAATTAAATCAGTCTGACATAAATTCATTATAACAATGGCTCAGGAAGGGGTAATAAACTGTATTGAAATAGAAACCCACCTGGTGACTTAATAACATCTGAAAATACTACTCAGTGTCTGAATAATCACTTCTTCCTTAAGCTGACCATAATGGTGTAGTCATGATTTCAAGTTAACTGTTCTTACTCCATTTTTCTTATGGTTTTCAGACTTGCTTTTGGTCCTCTGTTATTTATAAGTTTTGGCAGTGTTTGTTATAAAGCAAAGCAGGTATATCTGTGGGGTCTCCATAAATTGAAAGTGATCTGGGTTTTGAGTCTGCTATGTTTGATACTTCTCAGCCCAGCTTACGGGATGATTTCTTTAAAAGCTTTTAGGCACAAACTCATAGTTCTGTGTAAATTCCTTTATCTTAACACAATTGAGATGTGTGGTCATAGCAACACTACCATGTCAGGAATGTATGCCCTCTGAGTACATTTTCACTGGTATGAATAGTTATGATCTGTACGTGCTTGCTCATTTATTCAACAAGCACTTGCTGAGCCCTTCCTCCTTTGGTAGAAGTATTCAAGTCTCAGAAAAAGATGCTGCCTGTCTTTATAACATATGTTGGCAAATATTAATGCAAAGCAGAATGTGCATATATTTTGGATATTCTGGTTTTTATTTTGTTGTTTTTATTTTCCCTCCCACTGTTGTCATCTGGTGGATATTCTGAAAATGAAGGGATCACTTTTGATGTCTGGGGGCCTGCAAGTAGCTCTAAGCACAGGGCAGGGGTGCGTACGAAATATGCAGAGAAAGCTAAGCAGGTGGCATTTACACTGAATTTTGAATTATTGGTAAATGTTTAACAGGTAGGATGTTCTCTTAGAAAATTATCTGCTCTTTACCATCTGAGGGCCAATCTTAGTGCTTCTGCCGCTGTTTCAGTTTTATTGAAATTCTTTATTTTCCCCTTCGCCCATTTTCTAACATGTTTTAATGTTAGTGTACTGAATTGCCATGGTTTGCAGTAACTTCTTAGAAATGCTTGGTAAATACACCTGGGATTTTTTTCCCCTCTAAAATAATCCCAGAAAAAATGTCTACATGAACTCAAAATGAATATTTAGAAGCTTTTCAAAAAATTTATAGGGCCGAGTGCTGTGGGATTTATGGTAACCTATAATCCCAGCTACTTGGGAGGCTGAGGCAAGAGGGTTGCTTGAGCCCGGGAGTTCAAGACAAGCCCAGGCAACATAGCAAGACCCTGTCTCAAAAAAGGAACTACAGATAAGAGTTCTTATATTTTAAGCATTTAGGTTATTAGAGACATTTTTTCTTATTATAAATAGTGTATGACGGTTATTTAAAACCATGTTTACTCTTTAAAACAATTTTTTTCTTTTTCTATACATATTCTGCTTATGAAGGGACTGTGTTTACTTTTGATGCAAAAAAATTGAATGTTTGGAATATGTACATGTATATCAAATCCCTAAGTATAATAATGTTTCTTTTCCAGATTATGTCCCTATTGGCCCTCGATTTTCAAATCTTGTATTACAGGCTCTTCTTGTGTTACTGAAAAAGGCACCTCCTCAGGTAAAATAATGCTACTAATAAGAAATATTTTAACAAAGGGTTTTTCAGTAAATTGCATATAATGATGCAATCTACATAAGCAGGTTATCATAAACATAAAATTCTATTGTTGAAAGGATTTTGAAAGGTCATCTGGTCTGGACTTCTGCTTAAGTTAAATTATTTTCTAAACAGAATTTTTCTGTTCCTTTCCTGAAGAAATCAAAATTCTAGTTTCTGTGTGGAATACTACAATTAGCATTGTATTTACTGTTTTGTAAGTTTTCTACCATATTACACATCCCGACCCCGCTTCCACTCCCAAGGGAGATTATGATATTAATATAGAAGGCATTGAATATGTTCCCTTTTGTTTCATTTATAATTTCATGGGCTTTCCTAAAAATTTGTATATGGGGATATTTAGGTTTATTTCCTTTGGGCAGTTAAAACAAAAACTATTTTTAACAGATGATCTTGAGTTATTTTTCTTGGGTCATGTGGCACTTTTGAGGAGTGAATTTATAGCCAGGATCTTGGTTCCTGTGGTTACATTTTTGTTAGAGACTGTGATTTTGGTAGATTAACAAATTTAAAACCAACCTATGAAGGTTGGTTAAACATGTTAATTATGTAGAGGCTGCCAGAGCATGTTTGGCTATGCCATAAGACATGAGTTCTCCTGATTGATTCTGCATGCTGTAACCTTGACAAATGCCAATCAAAGGCAGATACAAAGGGGTAAAGCACTGACCTGAAAAGCATTTTAATGTCTGTACGAGAATCTCATTTAAAGTGAGAGATATAAAGTAATTTGTAAGGAAAATATTAAATCTTAAACTGGTGAATCTAAGTTTTTAATTTGACAGTTATATATGTGCATGTATTTTGCACTTAAAAGTAAAGGACTTATCTTGGTTTTTCTGGAGTTTTTTTTAACTTCTAAAGTAGTGAAAAGAAACATAACATACAATAATCTTGAAAATTTGCAGCATATATGCACTGTGGAAGGATTTTTAAATAAACTTTTCATAAACCATCATTCCTAGTAACTGGAGTCTTAGCTTATACTGAGGGTGAACTTAGAGAAGTGAGTGTATTTTCCCCTTCTCTGATTCCTGCAATGTTTTTATAAATAAGTAAACATATATATCTGAAGTTGCTGAAACAGAAATAATTACCCCAGATATCTACATATATCATGCACACATACACAAAAATATCTTAATTATAACGGCGTATTTTAAAAATTATTAGAATGTGGGACTTTTTCTAGGCATTTAAATTTATTTCTTAAAATATTTCCTTTTTTCACTAAAAGGAATTTATGCTTAAAGTCGATTGAGAAAAGGAAGAATAACTTCAGTGCTATCTTATACTTCTTGTTCTTTACATTGTTAAATACTAGGCACAATAATTTAAACATGGATACACCCCCTGGCTGAGAAGTATTTGTGATCCAAAGTAGTTACTATTAGAAATAAACAGATACTATTAATGAATGATCTGCCACACTAAGATTTAAGAATAGTTCTTTCTGTGTTGTAAAAATTATTGTAAGATTTTTGAGGGAAGGAACCTTATGCTTTTAAATCTCACAGCCTCTGGCATAGAGGTTTATACTTACATGCTTCACAAATAGCTTATCAACCAAAAAATATTTTTTAGTGTCTTTTCATTTTAGTGGGCCTAAGTGTTTTCATATTGCTGGAGTTTATTATTTAGACAGAGTATAAGAGTGAAAACATTAAAAAATAAGTAAAGTTCAAATGGCCAATAAGTATACTCAACATCATTAGTCACCAGAGAAATGCAAGTCAGAACCAACAGTGAGGTACCACTCACTGCATACCTGCTAGAATGGCTGTCATCAAAAAGTCAGATAATGACAAGTGCTGGTGAAGATGTGGAGAAATTGGAACCTGTAGAGACTGCTGATAAGAATGTTCCTCAAGAGGTTAAGCAGAGTTGCCATATAACTCAGCTGTTCCACTAAGTATACAGCTACAAGCAATGAAAACATATGTCCACATGAAAACTTGTATGTGAGTATTCATAGCAGCATTATTCATAATAACTAAATGTTTATCTGATAAAATCTGGTATATACATA
Source organism: Cacajao melanocephalus (assembly GCA_963573385.1). NCBI lineage: Eukaryota > Metazoa > Chordata > Mammalia > Primates > Pitheciidae > Cacajao > Cacajao melanocephalus. The sequence goes on along the minus strand of CAUYLG010021250.1, from coordinate 130,641 downwards.
TAATGGAATATTACTCAGCAATTTAAAAAGGTAGTACCATACATGCTACAACACAAATGAACTTTGAAAACATGCTAAGCAAAAGGAGCCAGTCACAAAAGACCACATATTGGATGATTCCAGTTATGTGAAATGTCCAGGATTAGCAGATCTATAAAGACAGAAAGTGCATTTGGGATGGCCTAAGGCTGTGAGGGGAGAATGAGAAGAATTGGAGGTCACCGCTAATGGGTACGGGGTTTCTTTTTGGAGTGACAGAAATGCTCTAAAATTGATTTTGGTGGTGTCGCATGTATCTGTGAATATAATAAAACACTGAATTGTACACTTTAAATGGGTAAACTGTGTGCTCTGTGAACTATATCTCAAGCAGTTACATTTTTAAAAAGTGATTTATAAGCTACTTAAATGATGAAAGGAGACATAGAGTTAGAAATAAGGGGTGAGCATCCAAGGTACATGGCCCAGCTTGGGAGAAACAGGAATGAATTTGAAGATGAAGCATATAGAAATATAGAAATATGTAAGAAGTAAGAGATGTGGTTGCCTTAGTGATTGGAAATGGCAGGGATTCTCTCTGAAGGGAATACCAGCTGGTCATTAATCAGAATTTGGTGACTCTGACCTGGACTGCTGGATTACCTGCAGTATACATGAATCAGTGGCAGGATAAATTCATATTTGTAGTATTTCTAATTAGCATATATTTAACAAAATAAAAATGTGCTTTGTCATACCACCTTGGTTTTTAAAATGTTTATATTCTCTCAAGAAAATAAGAGGAAATTTTCATTCTGATCCAAGCATCAAGAATATTAGTCATCGTAAAGTGGAAGCATTCACTTTATCAAACCATTGGTATATAGGTTTTTCAGATTTTTTAATTAAATATTAAAGGTATATTCATCTAAATATTATAGAAATACATAGAGTGGTAGAAAAATATTTATTACTGGTTAGAAAACAGAAAAGTTGTGAGCATTTTTCTTTAAAAGGAGGAACTGTGCTTATATACAATACAGTAATCATATCAGTCACAGAATCCTCAATTTTGCATTTGTTGTATTTCCAGCTTTCACACAGAAAAACTGTGTGTGCATGTGTGCACATGCTCAAATAAAAGAATCCCTTCAGGGGCACTATGTTGTTATGTATCCAGATATTCTCTTTTCTCCTTCTACCCCTCCCCCAACACCCCTCCCTTCTTGTAAATTGGCTTATTAAAACTGGTTCCCAAGCCCTCCTTTTTTTCCTTTGTGATTGCTTTGGTCTTGGATTTTCAGTGTAGAACTAAAAATTCAAGTCAGATTTCAGTTACTAGGATAATTTTCTTTGAATTTTAAATTTTTCTAAGTAAATGCATAGATTTTTAATGAACCTGGTATTCAGTGTACTTGCTTTAAATTTAGCTGCAGAGTTAATTTCATGATTGATTTATTAGCCCTTTGAAAGTATAAAAAGTGGTATCTGTAGTTCATGAAGACTGAAAAACATCATCACATTTTGTTTAGCATCTTTTTAAAACCAATTAAAAGCTTTTCTAAAATGGATTGAACAGGAGAAAATAAAACATGTTCCCTAGGTCTTTATTTCAATCAAGTTTCCCTGTGTTCTGCAGGAGAAGAGATCGAGAGGGGATAGAAAAATTGAAAAGGGCTGTCCCAGCAGGGAGCCAAGCCGGAGAAAAGGGCTTCTCTGAGAACTCAGCAGCAGCAGCTAAGAAAGCTCCCAGCCTGCTTCATCTACATGCAGAGTCACACAAGGCATGGGGGTGCTCACCGTCACACAGAGGTTTCACATGTGCTTCCCTGCTGATTCCTGTGAAAAGCTAACAATTGGCTTGGAGGGTAAAAGACCACTGCAGTTCACCCTCCCTGAGTTGGACGTACAATTTGTCCAGTGTTAGGAAATGTCCAGCTTAGCAGTGAGGCTTGAAGACACCCCTCCTTCCAGTGAGATTCTTAAAGCCGTCTCTTTTACTTGCTGACACTGGGGCTTTCAAGTTTTGCAGATTTATGGAAGTTGAGGGGAATGTGCTTTTCAAGATCAGGAAGATGAAAGCCTTGGTCTTAATGTCAAGGAGGAAGCAGTAGTGAGTGGTAAGGCCAGGTAGTTCTTCTGCAGCCTGCAGCACCAGTGGCTTATTTTCCTCATAGATCTCTTCTGCCACCTTCTTTTTTTTTCTTTTTGGGAGACAAAGTGTCTGAAAAGGAACTCCTTGGGCTGTAAAATGACATGATTTCCTAGTTTCCTCAACAAGTGTGAGAGTAGTTAAGCCCATTAACCTAACTGTTTAATGCTGGGTTTACTTGACTCTTTTGAGCATCAAATTGGAAAACCTCATCTGTATGTAACAGAGTAGGCTTGTAATTTATGGACGAGCAATCCTTTCTTAGTTCAGTGCTGCCCTGCCTTTTTAGATCATGGTGCATACAAAATGATAATATCTGATGATACACTTGGGTAAGTGGATGAGGCCACTCACAACTGGCCAGGGACCCAGCCTTTTCGACAGCTGGTGGAAGTTGATATCTTAGTCCATATATAACTCATTTGCAGCTCAACAATTGGAAAACTCTTTGGAAACTAATACAAAAGAAGAATTATCACTCCAACTTCATAGCAGTATTACTGAAGTAGAGCTCAGACCTAACGGTTATTAACATTTTGGCTAAATTGTATGAAGTTGTTGAGAATAGTAACTTCCTCACTGCCTCGCTGCTCTGACGCCTAGGAATATTACCTAGTAAGAGACAAATACAGCTTAAACCTGGGAGGACCTAAGGTGTGAACCAATAAGAAACTGTCAGCATACTCAGGATGGGGATTTGGGCAGACACACTTGTTTCTGCATGGGTTTTAACATCAGCAGTCTCTAGACAACATTGCTGTTCATGTCGTCTTTACATGACATCTTAGCACAGTCTTACTTCAGATATGTTATTAGGACATCTTGGTATCTTGATAATATTAAGCAGCTCTTCAGGCTTTGGGTTGCTTTAGTGAAATAAGCAGATAATGGAAGAGACTCCGAATCATGCAGGCCTAAACATGAGTATCTCTCCATCTATTTGTTCAAAATTAACTGGCTAATGACTATGATATGACTCAATAAGATATATAACCACTTTAGGAAAGAGGCTTAGTCATTTTGCCAGACATATTAATTTTAATCACTGATGTGGTGACTTCTGCATTGGGCTTCATTTCTTTTATTTAAAAAAAAACTATGATGATTGACAGTTTAGTGGCCTGCTTATTGAGACAGTGACATTAGATGGCTACTATATTTATAATACTCTCTTTAGGTATACTTCTCTTTGTATAGTAGATTTTCTTAGAAAGTCCTATGTAAACTGAACATGTCTATGTGTATATGTACATACCTCTGAGGACACTAGGAAATCTCCAAAGATTTGTCGTCTTGTTTCCTGGACAGAAAGATAATATATAGTGAATGTATAGTGATCAATTAAGATAATGCTTAGTGAAGCCCTTTGTAAACCTGTGGACTATACAGATATAAGGTATTAAAGAAAATACATATGTGTGTGTGTATATATATATATATGTAGATTAATTTCAAATGCATCAAAAACAGCCAAATAGGCCAGACACTGTGGCTCACACCTGTAATCTTAGCACTTTGGGAGGCCAAGGCAGGAAGATTGCTTAAGGCCAGGAGTTCAAGATCAGCCTAGGCAACATAGTGAGACCCAGTCTTTACAAAAATAAATAAATAAAATTAGCCAAGTGTGGTGGTGAGCATCTGTAGACCCAGCTATTCAGGAGGCTGAGGTAGGAGGATTGCTTGAGCCCATGAGTTTGAGTCTACAGTAAGCTGATTCCTGCCACTGCACTCTAGCCTGGGTGATAGAGCAAGACTGTCTCTAAAAGCAAAAACAACAAAAAACATCAAAGTCTTTTATAAAACATTGCTACAGGTATCTGTTGAATAAAATCAAATTTTCAAAATAGAGTTTTGTTTTTGTTTTGATAGAGCACATCTCTAGTAGACATTAATGAATAGCAGAATGAATTACAAGATGTATATGCCATTTTCTGATAACTCGAAATTAAATATCTAAATTTTAATTGTCAGAGAAATGCTAATTGTGTTGAGACAAAATATTGTTTCATTGCTAGAATGTATTCTTGTAGCTCCGTGCCTTAAATTACTGTGGCATGACATTAGCTTTTGAAAGGTGTAGATTATAGTATCGTAGTATTCCATGGGTGCCATGACTCTAGTTAAGAGCACCCTTTCTGCAGAACTTACTCTTTGAATTGGATTTGAGATTAAAAAAAAAAAAAAAAAAAAACCTAAGTCTTAGCTCAGATATCATCTGGCTTTATAGCCTTGAACTAGTCCTTTAATTTCTTGGTGTTTATTTCTTCATCTGTAAGATAGAGATAATTCCTCCTGTGTTACATATTCCATTGAGGGTCAACTAAGATAATATATAGTGAAGCCCTTTGTAAACTTGTGGACTACGTGAATATAAGGTATTAAAGAAAAGAGGTGCCATCCAGGCGCAGTTGCTCACGCCTATAATCCCAGCACTTTGGGAGGCTGAGACGGGTGGATCATTTAAGGTCAGGAGTTTGAAACCAGCCTGGCCAACATGGTGAAACCCCGTCTCTACTAAAAATACAAATATTAGTCTGATGTGGTGGTACGCACCTGTAATCCCAGCTACTTGGGAGACTGAGACAGGAGAATTGCTTGAACCTGGGAGGTGGAGGTTGCAGTGAGCCGAGATCGCACCACTGCACTCCATCCTGGGTGACAGAGTGAAACTCCGTCTCAAAAAAAAGAAAAGAGTTGCCTTTGGATCATCCACAGAACCTTTTCAGCTTGTAAGACAGGAAAACTGAAGAACGTATAATAACTGCTATATATAGACAGTTTCCATAGAAAGTGAGTTCAGAGCTCCCACTTTGGAATGCCCAACCCCAACTTCTCTCATTTGCAGTACTAGGAAAAGACACCTGCTTCCCCATGTCTCATTTACTGAAATTTAAAAGCTTCCTACATCCTAAGACAAATACTCTGGTGTGGGGATTGGGGATTCCTGTTGTAAAAAGAAGTAGGAAGTGGAGACAGGAATTGCCAAAATCAGTAGGCCACCACCAGGTCACACTTGTCCCCAGCCTCCAGGGACTGGCTCACCTGCTTTCTTTCCCTACAGCCACCTGTTGCTAGTGGCCGAAGTTCCCCTAACATTTCTTCTAACTCGTGGTACAACAAACTGGCACTTCATAGTTTCTTTCCTACCTTTCTGTCCCAGAAACAACAATGGAGATCTTTGGAGATTTCTTGTGTCTTGGGGATCTCACAGTGGCCAGAAGCCCTGGCCCCCCTCTACTCCTTACCCTGTTGATCTTGGATGATTGGATCATAGGCGATTTCTTTTTTATTTTGCTTTATTGTTTCCTGTACTTTGCAAATTTTCTACAATAAGCATATATTACTTTGATAAGCAGGAGAATGTATACAATTATTTTTAACTTAGCAGCATAACTGTCAAAATTCCTTAATTTCATTGCTTTGGTAGTAATTTGCTGTCAACAGAGTTAAATGAAACTACCTTTGTATCTAAGCTTGTCTATGTATAATATATTTTTAATCTTTTTTATAGCTTAAAATAAGATTTAATATCTGAAATATGCTGTGGTTTTTAGAGTGAAAGGGCAAAAGTGCCTCATAATTCTCACAGTTGTCCTGGGAAACCCACCTGGCACTTTGCTCAGTGCTGTGCTCCCCGTCAAACTCATGATGGTTGAATGCCAGTGTGACTAAAGTTGACCAAGATAGATGGTGACAGTTGTCTTAAGCTTCATAGAAAGGAGATGGGAAGTTTCTTTTTCACCCAAAAATATTACTTTTGACATGCAGGTTTAAAACATTTCTTTAAGGAACATCTGCTCTTATTAGGATGTATATTTAAGAAATACTTCTTAGTATAGGGATAAAAAGATGAATAAGACATTATACCTGCCCTCAGAGGGCTCATAGTCCAGGACCACTGTTCAACTGTGAAGGTTGTGAACAAGGTGAGCACGGGTCAAGAAGCAAATGAAGGTTAACATCTAGCCCACATGCCGCCCACCAAGGAGTCCACCCTGGTTTGGGACTGAATCTCCCCTGAGTAAGGTTACCAGATTTAGCAGTTAGGAATATAGGATACTCAATTAAATTTAAATTTCAGAAAAACATCACATAATTTTTAGCATCAGTATATCCCATATTTTGGTCAGACTTATATTCAGGGCTTTCTCTGGCAACCGTAGCCCTGAAGAAGAGGAAGGCAGTCTTTTAGCTCATACAAGGTGCTGGGGCTTGGGAGACAGAGGCAAGGGTGGCTGCACTCACCCAGATGATTGCTTTTTTCTAATTCATCCACCTAGGGTGTGTGTGTGTGTGTGTGTGTGTGTGGTTTTCTGATCCATGCAGAAGCTAACTGGTGTCCCTGTCACAATCCAGTGTGGGAGAAATGTGAAAACGTGATGCATATAGTTATGTTTTATGTGTTATGTGGCTCCAGTGGAACATTAAGTGTGGTCCATTTTATCTGAGAAGATGTGCAAATGATTCACAAATAGTGGTTCCGGATCCTGGTCTTGAAAGATGAGTATAAGGGAGATTTAGTCTGGGCCATTGTGCCATGCTAAGGAATTTGAGTGCTGCAGCAGTGGAGAGAGAAGGTGAAGGATTTGCCTATGCCAAAGTTAGCAAATTATTATTTTTTTTTTGGAGACATCGTCTTGCCCTGTTGCCCAGGGTGGAGTGCAGTGGTGCAATCTCAACTCACTGCAGCCTTTACTTCCTGGGCTCACGTGATCCTCCCGCCTCAGCATCCAGAGTAGCTGGGACAACAGGTGCATACCACCGCATCCAGCCAGTCTTTGTATTTTTTGTATAGACAGGGTTTTGCCATGTTACGCAGGCTGGTCTCAAACTCCTGGGCTCAAGCAGTCCATCCACCTCAGCTTCCCAGAGTGCTGGGATTACGGATGTGAGCCACCACACCCAGCCTAAATGTTTTTAATTTAAGTACAAAGTGTTACTTGAGAATTTGAGGATATGTTCTGTGTACTTATCTAGGTTTCATGTGGCATATTCAGTTTCACTGGAGGGAAGAATAGGAATTCATAAGAAATTATAGGCTTCATTTTTTCTAAATGACTGAAGCTTAACCTGTTTAAATATCAATTGTTATTATACTTTAGCCTTTTTTGAGAGGAAAAAAATTGCTACATACATTCTTAGTGTCTGAAGCAAAGTATAATAAACACTATGTTAATGAATAAGGATGATCATAACAAACCCTAACTGATGATTCAGTATTTTCATGAGTGGGACTCAGCAGGAACTGTTGGAATACACAGGACTCTATGCTAGTGCCTGGTAGGTAGGTACGGGGTGCCCTGTTGAGTTTTTTGTAACTTTTCCTTTTTTAGTGGTTTTGCTGTTACTTGCAGAATCCAAGTAAGTTGCGTCAGCTGGCCTGCATCTGATGACTCCTTTTTCCAATTTTCTGCTTTTATCCGCTATGAATTGAGGCATCCACCAGGATTCCTGAGCTATTCATATAGTAAGAGGACTAGGCTGTGGTCAGGTGCAAGTGGCTCACACCTATAATCCCAGCACTTTGGGAGGCCAAGGCAGGAGGATCGCTTGAGTCCAGGACTTCTAGACTAGCCTGGGCAACGTGGTGAAACCCCGTCTCTACTAAAAATACAAAACAAAGCCGGGTGCGGTGGCTCATACCTGTAATCCCAGCACTCTGGGAGGCTGAGATGGGTGGGTGGATCATTTGAGGTCAGGAGTTGGAGACCAGCCTGGCCAATATGGTGAAACCCCACCTCTACTAAAAATATAAAAATTAACCGGGTGTGGTGATAGGCGTCTGTAGTCACAGCTACTCAGGAGGCTGAAGCAGGAGAACCTGGGAGGTGGTGGTTGCAATGAACTGATATCACACCACTGCACTCCAGCCTGGGCAACAGAGCAAGACTCGGTCTCAAACACAAAAAAACAAAACAACAAAAAAACCAGACATGTTGGTGCACACCTGTAATCCCAGCTACTTAATAGGCTAAAGTGGGAGAATCACCTGAGCCCAGGAGGTCAGGGCTGCAGTGAGCTGGGATCGTGTCACTGCACTCCACCTGGGCAACCGGATTGAGACCTTGTCTTGAAAAAACACAAAAACATAAAAGTGGGCTGCAATGACAGCTAGAGAGGCTTTCCAGAGAGCAAGCCCCTGTTTTGACTCCTGTGGGCTGCTTCCTCTACTGAAGAAAAATTACATTTTCTGCCTATTGGTACAAAGCTGAATATATTACTATATTAAGACATTTTCTTCCACCAAAAAGTTTTTTTTTTTCTGATTTCTTTTTCTGGAGGGCAATGGCGCAATCTCGGCTCACTGCAACCTCTGCCTCCTGGGTTCAAGCAGTTCTCGTGCCTCAGCCTCCCAAATAGCTGGGAACTACAGGCACACACCACCACCCCCAGTGCCTCAGCTTCCCAAATAGCTGGGAACTACAGGCACATACCACCACACCCAGATATAATTTTTTTTCTATTTTTAGAGAGGTGGGGTTTCACCATATTGGCCAGGCTGGTCTCAAACTCCTGGCCTCAAGTGATCTGCCCTCCTTGGCCTCCCAAAGTGCTGGGAGTACAGGCCTGCCTTGATTTTAAAAGAAATTAGAATAATACTTTCATGGGTTTCTCAAAGTTTCATAGGCCCTGGGCATTGTGCCTAGTGGGTAAGTTGTCCTTGCTTATGAGTTTTAAAGTTAATTGAACCTCACATTGTTTTTTTCAGTCCTAGAAGTGAGAGGATTTTTGCTTATTTCTGGTTCTTGGCTGTGCTCTGGATAGTTGAAATTGTTTAGCAGATTGGCCTTCAGATAAGTAAGGCGTTATTATTGGGCACCGTGAATTCAAGTTCTGGAAGGCTGGGGCCTGCAGGAGTAAAGTGGGCTGTGTAGGGTTGAATGAGGGCAGAGTATGGAGAGAAGGCAAATTTTGAAACATTGTGAACATAAGAGATCATTGCAAACTGGCAGAAAACTGGAGAAAGCATTTTAATAAGCAGAAATGCTATGGATAAAAATCACAGAGGTAGAAATTAAATTAGAAAGGAGAATATTGACCTGATTAGAATACAGGGTCAATTTAGGGTATATCAAGCTAAAAGCTGAGATAGGTAGGGAAAATCTGCGGATACAGAGTGAGGAGTTTGGATTTGCTGATTAACGTGTGGCCATCTTAAGTTTCTAATGAGAGAGCCTGTACAGAAGCCTTCCTTTTGGTGTTAAGAATACTGTGCCATGGTCAGTGCAACTTTATCTTTTTTTTTTTTTTTTTTTTTTTTCCCGAGACAGAGTTTTGCTCATGTTGCCTGGGCTGGAATACAATGGCATGATCTCGGCTCAATGCAAACTCTGCATCCTGGGTTCAAGCAATTCTCCTACCTCAGCGCCCCAAGTAGTTGGGATTATAGGCATGTGCCATCACACCTGGCTAATTTTTATATTTTTCGTAGAGATGGCGGTTTCACCATGTTGGCCAGGCTGGTCTCAAACTCCTGACCTCAGGTGATCCACCCACCTCAGTGTCTTCTTTCTTTAACCTTTCCTCCTAAGAGCACAGAGGTCATTATTTCTAGGTAATAAATCTCCCTAACTCAAATTAAGAGATCAGCCATTGCTGATATGGGGCTTGAGGGGGCAGGGGCAAGAGTGGACCTCAAACCTAGTTTAAAATAACACAAATAAAAACAATGGACAGCAAAGCATAGTGAAAATATCAGTGGGGCCTAAACTCTAGTTTCAGCTCCTTCACTGGACGTGAGAACCTCAGACAGATCACTTTACCTCTCACCCCACGTTTCTCATCTGCAAAATGAGGCAGAGAATGAGGGGGTTTGGGGGAACAAGGTAATCCTTAAGAGCTGCTCCCAGTGTAAAAGCTGATGATTCACTGTCTTTCTCATAAATTAGCATTAAATATTCTTTAATATGAAGTCTGCTTTTGCCTATAGTATTTTAAATTATTAAGGGTTGAGTTTCTTGTTTTATATTCAATCTATATCATGTGTTTTCCTCCTTATTGTCTTCTGTACTGCTTGCAGCACCATGTGGATGGTTACAAAGAAGCAGACTAAGAATTTGCTTCAGGGTAAAATCTAATAGAGAGTTTAAGTATAGTTGTCTGCCTAGTTGTGGCATGATTTATTTGTAACATCTTTCCTTTGGTATTCAGCTTAAACATTTAACTGCAAAAAAAAAAGAAAAAGTTACAGACATTTGAACAAGAGAAATCAGAAATGCATGCAAAGAGGCCCCATTCCTCTCCTTTCACTGTCCCTGGTTGCTTTTCATGTTAATCTTTTCCCTTGGTTTGAGGAAACCAAGAGTTGTAGGAGATGTTAATAGTACTTGTTATCTCACTAGCTTAAATTAGTGGCAGCTAAGGAATCTTATCTTTCCTCTGCTAGACTAGTCTGTATTATCCAGTCAATAGCTAATCAATTGTCTAAAAGAGATAAGCCAGCCTTTGGCACGAAGCATACATGCCATTCATTCTAGATTATTTTCTTTAAAATTTGTTGCTATCAATACTTGGGGCTCAGAGGTGTAGGATCTGAAATGATAGTTATTTTCCTTTTGGACACTTAGTATAATGTGTATTTTTCTAGGACTAGAAGAAAGAATGTAATAATGAAGGAGTGATCTGCTACCCTTGAAAGCTATACTGGGATGGCTGGGTGCAGTGGCTCACACCTATAATCCCAGCACTTTGGGAGGCCAAGGCAGGTAGAACACGAGGTCAGGAGTTCAAGACCAGCCTGGCCAAGATGGTAAAACCCTGTCTCTACTAAAAATACAGGCTGGGTGTGGGGGCTCATGCCTGTAACCCCAGCACTTTGGGATGCCGAGGTGGGCAGATCACGAGGTCAGGAGTTCAACACCAGCCTGGCCAATAGTAAAACTCTATCTCTACTAAAAAAAAAAAAAAGCTGGGTGTGGTGGCGGGTGACTATAATCCCAGCTACTTGGGAGGCTGAGGCAGGAGAATCGCTTGAACCCTGAAGGTGGAGGTTGCAGTGAGCCAAGATCGTGCCACTGCACTCCAGCCTGGGCGACAGAGCTAGACTCCATCTCAAAAAATAATAATAATAATAATACAAAAATTAGCTGGATGTGGTGGCAGGCACACTACTTGGGAGGCTAAGGCAAAGAATTACTTGAACCCTGAAGGTGGAGGTTGCAGTGAGCCGAGATCATGCCACTACACTCCACCCTGGGCGACAGAGCAAGACTCCGTCTCAAAAAAAAAAAAAAACCTATACTGGGATTATCATTCATTCAACATTTATTTATTAACTTTGCACTTTGTACAAGGCAGTATGCTACTCCTGGAAACATCAATAAAGCCAAACAGACTTAAGTCCTGTCCTCATGAAGGAAGACTAGCAAGAAGTACAGTAAACATAGTAAGTGAATAAACTATATAGTATGTAAAAGGTGATCCAAACTGGGAAAGGGAAAGGGCAGGAAAAGGGGTTGGGAAGTTGCAGTTTTAAGTGGAGGTACATGGGGATTGAGTTGGCCTGTGGAAAAGCTGACATTCAGGCAGGTCCTTGACTGGGAGGGAAAGGCCTGTGTGCATATGGAAGGGAAGAGCATTCCAGGCAGAGGAACTCTCTCTGTGTACCAGGCACAGGCATACCATGCTGAGTACTGCAGGGGCACAGATGGATGAGATGTGGTTTCTACCACCAGGAAGCTGACAGACTAGAAACAAGATTCAGGCTTGAAAATAAATGCATTGAAGCACTATGGCAAGGTAGAATTTTTCTAAGGGTCTCTGATGAATAATACAAGCTAAGAAAATATGAAAAATTATTCTCATTTCAAGAATGAAGCCAGGTTAAGTGACAGACCAAAGGACCTCTACCAGGAAAGCTTCTCACTCTCTGGCTCTGAGCCTATTTCTTCCTCAGAAGTTGCTGCCTCTCCCTGAGGCCCCACGCTGCCGTGAGTCCTTCTGACTCTACATGAGTCACCCCACTGCCATGACTCCTTCGGAGGGGGTGTCTGACCTTTTGCTTCAGGCCTCTTCTGGGCCTTACAGCAACCCTTGTTAAGTTGAAGGTAGAGCTCTCGTCTTTGCTAACCCAGAGCCAACCTTGGTCTCTCTACATCATTTGCTGCCAGTGCCCTGTGTTCATTGTTGGGAAGAGGGATTTTCAGGCCTCCCATTCCTTACCCACCTGACCTAACCGTGTGGATTCCTGACACCGCATGCAGAGGACTGTTCTTCAGGTTCCTCTGAAGACCACCCATTCAGATGCTTGCTTCTCTTCCTTCTTGCCTGTTCTGACTGTGATGACAGAGACCCCACCCCAGCAATCTCTGCCTCACACTCTACTCTCATAAGTAGGTAGGATTTTCTCATCCCGTATATATGGTTGAGAAAGAGACAAGTACTGAGAAATGAAATAATCTACCCCAAATCACATAGCTGTGAGTGATGGAGCCTGTACTTCTGCTGCAGCAAGCTACCTGTCCATCAGGGGACTTGCCTCACTATTGCTTTCTGCCAGCCCTGGGCTTGCATTAAAAAGGGCATCATATGCATAAGACACTGGTTAAAAGGTGCAGCACTCTTAGAATCAGCCTGTCCCTGGGGCAGCAGCTCCTCACAGGCCCCTAAGAGGTGGACCTCCTGCCTGTGGCTGCTGGGACCCTCCTCTCCATCACAGGTCTTCCTCCTCAAGAACCTTCTCTGGTTTCCTGTTGCTTTTTATATTAAATATTTCCCTTAGTTTGGCATTCTGAGTCTCCTTTTACTGGCTGTGCACTCCCCATATCTGCAAACAACTTTGTTTTCAGCCTTGGTGCTCTAGCTCAGCTGCTTCCCCGACGCACGTAGGATTTAGGAGCATTCAGGACCTGTCCCTTCTTTTCAAGGGCCTTGCCAGTGCCTACTTGTTGTCATTATCTTTGCAGTACTACAGAAACCTTCATAGATAACCCCACCCCAGGACACTGTCCCCATACGCCGGGTTCTCTCTACCATTATTAGTTTGTATTTGCAAATGTGTTACTTGGTTGTGGTCCCTGAATATTTATTTGCTTTTCCCAGCTAAATCGTAATTTCTCTGAAGGCACAAACCAAATCTCATAATTCTATTAAGTACCTAAAAGGAGTAAATTCTTGTTAATGCTCCAATTGGCTAATGTCTATTTCATCTTTTACTAACCAGATTTACAAATGCTTAATATTCTGAAATATTTTACTCTCATTTACAAAAACATCAGATTCTAATAAGCAGAAAATAAAGTTTAATGCCCACAGCACATAGCAGTTTTGAGTTGCACTTTTAAACTCACTTCTTAATCCATTTCAGGGTTTTCAATTGTTCACAGTTAATTCTTCTTACCCAGGGTATATTACACTTGCTCAGCATTGAGTGATATGGAAAGAATGGCCTTTCTTTCCTGCATAACTGACTTTACTTTTGTTCATAGGTTGAAATCAGCCCTTCCATTTCACTGCAGAATTATATTGGTGGCATTTTTATTTAGGAAAAAAAAAAGCTTTCTTCCACATGAACTTTTGTTACAAATCAGTTTATTGGGGCCAATCAATGGGCAAGACCCATGAAAGGATGTGGATTATCTGGTTGGTCCTTTGTGTGGCAAAAGGCTTAGATGCTGCTTAGTACTTGCTCATTCTTCATCATGTAAAGAAGTGTTTTTTTGAAGGATCAACACCTGACTGAGCCCTGCCTTTTTCATGGAAATGTTTTCACCTGAGTTGCTGCTTATGGTGCTAAGAATTAGTTAACTAATACTTATTTAACCTTGGAACAATGTTTATCATAATCCGATTGGCAGATAGTCATTTTACTTGGGTTTTTTCTTTATACCATCAGGACTAGCAAATCTCAGTAAAGAGTATGCTGGGAGCAGTTTCTTTTTTCCAAAATAGGTTATCGCTCTGCTTTTGGTCAAGAGGCATGTTTGGGCTCTGTGGACATTAAAACTGGTAGCTACACATTAGCAAGATGGAGGTCCCCTCTTGGGTTAAGCACCACTTTTATTTTTAAAGCTGCATCCCCATTTCATGCTGCTAGCAGCTTTTCCCTTCAGACGAATCCCATGTGATTTATCACATTAATACATTCGGAGCTGTTTTTCATGCTAAAGCTTCCTTACAAGCAGTACCACTAATTAATACACAAAATGGCCCGGCACAGTTTAATAATTTGGTAATGTTTTTCAGTGTTTTCTTAAAGGTGACGCTTTACAAGTCAAGACCCGAACTTGCCTGGGTCATGACCTCTTTGCAGTGTTTGCAGTCTTGTTAAACAAGAAGAAAAGCAAAACAGAAATTAGCGTCTCCATTATAAGTTGCTCTACATTTCCCAATCTTTCAGCACTTTGAAGAGCATAGTCATTGTTAATGTAAGCGAACATCTCATGAGGAAACTGGCAGTGATTTTTAAAGTCCAGCTTTCTGGAATGAGTAAGAAACTTCTTTCTCAGTGCCGTTCTTCTAGAGCCAACGTTGTCCTTTGTGAGAGAGGAGCAAGATGAGGATGTTTGCATTGTGGACTTTGGGACATTAAAAAGCTAAGGAAAAAGAAAAGTAACAGTTACCTTCAGTCATACTAAGGACGTGTCGGTATGTATGGTCGTTGGCCTCTGTTAGCCTTCAGTGCTATGTTCCCAAGTTTGCCATTAGAATTTAGTGTTAAAAAATACTTTAAGTATAAAAGCACCACTTTTTGTTATAGTAAAAATTTATGTCTTTACTCAATTGTGATTACTGCACACCCCAGCTTTTGTTATTTTGCCCTTGGACTTACACATTTCTGTTCCTCTGTCTTAGAATGTCCTTCCCCTTCATCTTCCTAATTAATCTACTCATTCCTTAAGACTCAACTCATGTGTTGTCTCCTCCAGAAAAATCTTTCTCTGCCATGTGTTTTTTCCCTCTACCTGACATTGTTGTGCATAACACCTCCACCTTTCCGTATTGTATTATAGTTATCTCTTTTGTATCTGCCTTTCTGTGGAAGGTCTATTGCATATTCATCTAGGAACTAGGTAAATGTCTGTGGATAAGCATTTGATTTTTACCTAGTTGATTCCTCAAATAATAATAATGATTACCCTTTAATCTGTATACTCACGGGTGTACTTCTTTCTCATTTTCTTTGTGCAGTCATCTGTTAAGCTAATGGCTAATTGTACCAGAAGGTCCCAACTTTGTTTCTTTGATCTGCGTTGGTTTGTGGTAGGACATTGCCCATTCTTGGCACAGCAGGTGGATAAAAACAATGAGCAACACTGAGAAAGGCTAACATGTCTTATTGACAGTAGTAGTATAATGTTTACCAAACCCAAATTGAAATAGTTTTGGTTTCTTAAAATGTTTTCTTGCTAGCATGTTTATTTCAGTGTTCTGAATTTCTAAGATCCATGTATAGGTTGAATGTTTAGTCTTTACTGAAGACTTATCTATGGACTGAGTATGTATTATGAATCTGCTGATATGAGTTTAAAACTTACTCCTCTTCCATTTTCCAAGTAAACTTTGTTAGTAATCTGTTTTTCTTTGTAAAGAGAGGCAGTATATGATTTGGATCTGGATCTGGTTTCCTGTCTTGGCTCCATCATGTATTGGTTGTTTGGCCTTGAACACAAATGACTTAAATCTGTGAAATTCAATAGCTTCATCAGTAAAATGGGGATAGTACTAGTACTGAATTCTCATGATTATAATGAACATTAATTGAGAGACTGATCTGGAGAAGTGCCATACTGCAAAGAGGATTAAGTGGAGGTCCCCCTATTAAATGATGAGATACCCAAAGCGTTACGCTGTCAATTCCAGTATGCTGGCCACAAGGCTTTATAGTCTTTGCGAAGGAGATTGGAAGATTCTTCTCTGGGAAAAATTTGCACATACTGACCTTTGAGGGACCCCCGATAATCAGCCAAATCTTACCTGATCATCCTATAGTGAAGCCCCTGGACATAGAATTTCTAGTCATAGTTTAACTCTTAAATATAAATAGCTATCCAGCAATCACCAGACACTCGAGGAAAGCCTTCATAAACAAATAGGAAAAAGGGGCAGGTCATAGGAAATAGACAAACCAAGAAACAGAAGAAAAAGTAATTTTTGCAATCTATAATATTCACAGGTTTTGGGGTTTTGTTTGTTTTTTTGTTTGTTTTTGAGACAGTCTCACTTTGTCACCCAGGTTGGAAAGCAGTGGTGCCATCTGGCTCACTGCAGCCTCAACTTCCTGGGCTTAAGCAGTCCTCTCACCTCAGCCTCTCAAGTAGCTGGGACTACAGGCATTTGCCACCACACTCAACTAATTTTTGTATTTTTGTAGAGATGAGGTTTCACCGTGTTAACCAGACTGGTCTCAAAACTCCTGGGCTCAAGCGATCTGCCTACCTTGGCCTCCCAAAGTGTTGGGATTATAGGTGTGAGCCTCTGCACCTGGCCTCAGAGATCGAAAACAAGATATTGTATACATGAAGTATAACAGGATACAATTAAAAAAGAAAACATTCAGAGAACAGGAAGGGCTGTTAGAACTAAAAAGTAAGTTAGTGTAAAGGTTAGAAGATAAAATTGATACTAACCTAAAAAGTATTAGAGAAAGAAATAAAAACTAAGAACAAAAAAATAAGAAAATTAGAAGATTAGTCGTAGAGGATCAGTATCTAACTAGCAGAGGTTCCCGGTGGGTGATACAGAGAAAATGAATGGGAGGAAATCTCAAAGAAATAGTCCAGGGTATTTCCTAGAAATGAATGATTGGAATTTCTAGTTTAGAAAGAATTTATCTAGTGCCAGCAAAATGAGTGTAGAAAGAACCATCATAAGATGTGTAGTTTTCAAATTGCAGAACATAGGGATAAAGAAAATATTCTTAAAGTTTTGTATTAAAAAGGTTAGAAACTAAAGATCAGATAACATTTGTCTTTTAGCCTTCAGCGCCGTCAAAATTGTGAAAAAAAAATATATTTCTAACCTTATTTTATTTTCTTTGAGATGGAGTTTCACTCTTGTTGCCAGGCTGGAGTGCAATGGCGTGATCTTGGCTCACTGCAGGCTCTGCCTCTTGGGTTCAAGTATTCTCCTGCCTCGGCCTCCCAAGTAGCTGGGATTACAGGCATGTGCCACCACGCCTGGCTAATTTTGTATTTTTAGAAGAGACTGGTCTCAAACTCCTGACCTCAGGTGATCTACCTGCTTCAGCCTCCCAAAGTGCTAGGATTATAGGCGTAAGCCACCATGCCCGGCCTCTAACCTTATTTTTTACAACTAGCCAAACTATTAAGACAAAGGATACAAGAGTAAGAATAAAGGTATTTCCAGATATGCAAGGTCTTTAAATTTTTGTCTCCCTTGCACTCTTTCTCAGGAAGCTTTTGGGTATATGCAGCACAGACAAGGGAATAGGTGAAGGAAAAGGAAGGCTAGGATACAGAGAATCTAATAGAAGAGAGAGGAAAGATCCGAACAACAGCTGTGCCCCATGCCGAGAGAGTCACCGCTTCAGATTGAACTGTGAAAACAGAGGACTCCTGGAGGGGAATTTCTTCAAGAACACAACTTTATGCAATGTGTTTGAATATACTGAAAGGAGACTTGTGGTTCTATTCGTTTAGAGACAAACTTGTGATCAGTACCTGGTAAACTAAGCTAAGGGGAAAAAGGCAATTAACTCCAGTAAAACAAAATTTTGTCCAAGAAAGGAAATTTAATAGTATTCTGCGTGGCCTACCTGTAAACCACATTTGTATAAACTTAATAAATACTGAATATAGATTTAACTAAAGACTGTAAAATAACTGTATTGGAAGGATGTAAAAAGGGACATATGGTGGGGGAAGGGGGGAGTACAAAATTAACAATAAATCCCATCTTCCATAGTAGGAAGTTAGTAAATCATATTTATGGTGAAAACAAAAGTCTGAAACTAGTAATGTAACCTTATTATTTAAAGATAAGGAAGTAACTACAAGAAGAAAAGCTAAGAGAGTTGAAAATGGTTGCCTTTGGAGAAAGGGAACTGGGAATGGTAGCATAAGCCTGGCATAGTTTTAAAACTTTTTTTTTTAATATTTCAGGGTTAAAAGTACAAAATGAAAAATATAAAATGTGACAATTATGGAAAACACTTTAGCCCACACTTTTCACAGTTAAGTGTTGCATAAATGTGAACTATTATTACTCTGCCCTCCTAAAAAGTGTACTAATAAAGCCTTATAAAGCCAGCACCACATACTTTCTATTTATTTTGTCTTTTTTCCCCAATTCCCACCATACATGTGCCATGTCAGCTCTGAGGAAAGACTTACCTACATACACATCAGTATCTTGCCCTTTGGTTTGTGTATCTCCCTGAGTTGCTAATCCATTGTTTTATTGACATAAATGAGAAGGAGCTGTTCACATGTTGCCACTTTCTGAATTGTGTTGTTGGTACCTTTTTTCAGAATTTTCAGGAAAATCCTGAGCTGTTTTCTTCTCTTTTGCCTAATCATTTGCATTTGCAAGATTAAATAAATGGCTTTTGCAAATTTTGTTCAAGCTTACTCTAGTTTCCTAATTAGTCTAATTATATACATTTTAACATATTTTCTTCCTATGATCAGGGCCGGAAGCTTCTTATCATTGGGACCACGAGTCGCAAAGATGTCCTTCAGGAGATGGAAATGCTTAACGCTTTCAGCACCACCATCCACGTGCCCAACATTGCCACCGGAGAGCAGCTGTTGGAAGCTTTGGAGGTGAAAATGAATCAATACATTGCACACTGTTTATAAGAAAGAAATTGAGGCTGAAATAAGCTGTACCACAGTCATTACACCTGCTGTTTGGCTTTTACGCTAATCTAGAACATGGGACCCTGGGATATTACAGGTTGTGTATCCCTTATCCAAAATGCCTGGAACTAGGCTGGGTACCATGGCTCACACCTATAATCTCAGCACTTTGGGAGACCGAGGCGGGCGGATCACTTGAGGTCAGGAGTTTGAGACCAGCCTGGCCAACATGATGAAACCCTGTTTCTACTAAAAATACAAAAATTAGCCAGGCATGGTGGTGGGCGCCTGTAGTCCCAGCTACTCAAGAGGCTGAGGCAGGAGAATTGCTTGAACCCGGGAAGCGGAGGTTGCAGTGAGCTGAGACTGTGCCACTGCACTCCAGCCTGGGCAAGAGAGCAAGACTCTGTCTAACAACAACAACAAAAAGTGCCAAGGACCAGAAGTGTTTTAAATTCCAGATTTTTTCAGATTTTGGAACATTGCATTATATTTAGGTTGAGCATCTCTAATCTGGAAATCTGAAATGCTTTCAATGAGCATTTCCTTTGAATGTCATGGTGGCACTCAAAAAGTTTACAATTTTGGAGCATTTTAGATTTCAGATTTTTGAATTACGGATACTCAACCTGTACCTCCAGTTGTTTTCAGGAATTAGAGGAGGAAGATGAATACACATGACAGTGAATTAATTTCCCATTCCTCGGAGTAGGCAGCCTACAAAATGCCAGGAGTGAATTGCTCTGTGTCCAGCATGAGTGATGCATATAGATTACTTGGACCAGAAACTTGAATGGGTGACAGTGTGGGGATAAGGTAATCACAGTATAGAAAAATTAATCATTCATAGTGGCTTTCAGTACATTTCCTTGCTTTTAGTAAATTGGAACAATGATTAAAGCCTTAGAAATGTCAAAAAAAAGCTACAGAAGTAAGAGGAACTTTATTAACAAGTTTAGAAATAGGAATTTTTTCTTAATTTTTTGAAAATGACAAAGTTATTTTTTAAAATGTTCATTTAATTTTTTAATACCAGTATTCACAAATGACTTGGTGAGCTCTATTGGAAAATACTGTCTACTGAGTTGTTCAGCAGTAGTAGAGTCAGTAAGGCTTCTTAAAGTCCTTAAGGCCCCCAACAAAAATAGAAATGTATCTATATGATAAACGTTTTCAGATTACCCATTTAGACACTTTTGTGCAGGAGCTGGGTAAGAGAATTAAAGGTAGTTTGCTTTGACACACACAGATTGTTCCTAGAAAAGAATGTTACAAATTTTAACTATTATTTATTATGGATTGGAGCTATTTTTTCCCCAGCATATATATCTCTGTTATAATGGAGGTCCATAAGAAAACAGGGTTTAAATACCAGTTTCACTTTTATGATTGCACCTAATGGGTTTAGGCACGTCAGACTGGATTTTAAAGTAGGAAAGAATTCTATCAGCTTGAACAGTTAGGTAGTTCTTATCACTCTTCTTTTAAAAGTAAATAGAATTAACCATTGTTGATGCATTTATTGTAAAAGTGCTTTGATTATTGTTTTTGTAGCTTTTGGGCAACTTCAAGGATAAGGAGCGCACCACAATTGCACAGCAAGTCAAAGGGAAGAAGGTCTGGATAGGAATCAAGAAGTTACTAATGTTGATCGAGATGTCCCTGCAGGTAAACTACTTCCTTCTCCGCATGACTCAGACAGAACAGAGCTTCAGGACACACCAAGAGCGTTCAGTATTTCCTTTGCCAAGGTTTTAGTTAATTGAAGTTATAATTTTCTTATATTATTTCCAAACTTAATTTGGTATTATTAGCCTGCTTCTGAGATCGATCACTTATCAATACTTTTTAACTTCTTAAAATTCAACAACAGAAGGAAAGATCATAAAGTTAGTTTTAATTTAGGGAGCCACTAGATCTTAGAACTAGAAAAGACTTCAAAGAGCAGTGGTTGTGCTGCCCCTCATTTTGGAGATGAGGGTACTATGTGTGTGACAGGCTGTCAGTGAATTCTCCAAGATCACATCGCCAGGTTATTGATGGGGAAGGGATGGTGTCATACCTCAGAAGTCAGTAAGCGACCACACATATACCAAAAGGTGTCTGGGAGACTGTTTTAAGGGACAAGTTAATTAAGTTGTGCAGGCTAGACTTGGGCTCTGTATATTTTTCCCTGGCTGGGCTCCTAGAAATTTCATGCAAACTACTGTAGGTTGAAGCATCCAGGATCACGTAGAAAACTGAGCCCCAGGCTGCTGCCTGGGCAAAGACAGATGAAATTTCTTTGGGACTTTCTCATATCTCCTGGCAATGTACCTTTCCTCTTTTTGGAACTCCACCCCTCCATGTGCCCATCCTGTGTCTTCTTGTCCTTATCTGACATACTAGTTAGCTGATAAATCTCTCCCAAATCAAGCCCTATGAGTTCAGAGACCTTGGCTCTCACTATTGAGTCCACAGCCCCTGGAACAAGCCAACACATAGTAGGGTGCTCAGTAAACTTATTGTTGTTGTTGTTGTTGTTGTTATTATTATTATTATTTGGAGACAAGGTCTCGCTCTGTCTCCCAGGCTGGAGTGCAGTGGCATGATCACGGCTTATTGCAGCTTTAACCTCCCAGTCTCAAGTGATCCTCCCACCTCAGCCTCCCAAGTAGCTGAAACTACAGTCACATGCTACCACACTTAACTAACTTTTGCATTTTTTGCAGAGACATGGTTTCACTATGTTGGCCAGGCTGGTCTTGAACTCCTGAGCTCAAGTGATCCATCTGCCTCAGCCTCCCAAAGTGCTGGGGTTACAGGCATGTGCCACCATGCCTGGACCTCAGTAAACTTTTTTTTTTTTTGAGATGTAGTCTCACTCTGTGGCCCAGGCTGGAGTGCAGTGGCATGATCTTGGCTCACTGCAACCTCCACCTCCCAGGTTCAAGCGATTCTCCTGCCTCAGCCTCCCGAGTAGCTGGGATCACAGGCACCCACCACCATGTCCAGCTAATTTTTTATACTTTTAGTCGAGAAGGGGTTTTACCATGTTGGCCAGGCTGGTCTCGAACTCCTGACCTCAGGTGATCCACCCACCTTGGCCTCCCGAAGTGCTGGGAATACAGGCGTGAGCCACTGCACCCAGCCCGTAAACTTTTGTTGGATGAATAATTACAAATTCATTCTGGTCCTAGGTGGACAGAGTGGCTCTATTCTAGGCATTGTGAGTTACTTACTGATCATCTTGGCATTCTGCTAGTGTGAGCAGTGAGTGGCAGAGGTGAAGTGTAAGTTTCACAGTTATACCTGAAATAGGCTCTTGGACCAGTAACAAATTGGAAACATAAAGTGCATGCTTTTCTGGTAAATTTATCTGAAAATAAAATTTTTGTGGCTTTCAGAAATCTAATTTAGTGAGTTTTCAGATGGACTATTTTTAAGTCAATTAATTTATTTTCCATTATGAGGCATAAATTAAAGTTACAGATTAACCACTTTGTTTAGACTTATTCTTGGTAAAAGTGCAAATACAGGTGTATTGGCTCTTTCCTTGAAAAAAAGATAAGTCTGTCAGATTGTCAGCTCTTTTTTTTTTTTTTAAGTTTTAGTATAATTTTTTTCAATAATTGCATAGAAGAAGAAGAAACTATGTGGGTTTTTTCCCCAACCCTCATCCCTTTCCCTTCCTTTGATGCCTGCAGGTCAGTGATCAAGTTAATGCTTCTTATGCATGTGGGCTAGAGAGTGAGAGTGGGGCACTCAGGCCTAATCTTCAGCAACTGACATTTCATAGGCCTCTGAGTTTGAACCCCTTCACGTCAAATGGATTTTGTGCAGCTGAGTGAATTCTCTTTAGATCTGCCTTAGAGAGGCTGAGCCTAAGTGAAGAGGCATGTAGTTTTGCAGAATATAAGTCATGTTACCTCTCTGTTCACTACACACGATTCTGTTAAAACTTGCACAGTGCCGAGGATCTGCTCTGACTGGATGTCACCTGAGGGAATAAAGTCATTTATCTAGATTACTTTTTTCCTCCTTTTCTCTTGCCTTTTAATTCCATAGCTACAGGCAAGTCAGGCAGTCGTTGCTCACACATATTAAATATATTTAATGGGCAAAGAACGGCAAGTACGGACTACAGCTGAGCTCCAGCCAGTTCCTTTTTTTTTTTTTTTTTTAAGAACTTGACAATTGATTCATATGTAATTCTATTCCCAAAAAGGAAAAATGTTTCTTTTGTTAGCTATTCACACTTTTTCTTAGTCCTTTGTAGTCTGACCTCTTAACTTTGATACACTTGGAACTTCTGTTCAGTGTTTTTCTGGGACAGAAGAAATCTTAAAAAAAAAAAAGAAAAAAAATTATGTTTGGAGGGGTAGTCCAATTGCACATCTACCCACAGCTGCACTGAGTGTTTGAAAGTTATTCCTGGAGGGCAGGGAGTTCCCTCTTGGGAAACAGACTCCTGCTCTGAAACATATTTTAAAAGTTAGGTGTGTTTCTTACAATAAAAATTCATCTTCAGGAATTAAATATGTTTTTAATGATTGTTTTCTAGATAACTTCATATCTCCTGTAGGCCTATGAGAATAAAGTATATTTAACAAGTTAGTATAAATATGAATAGAAAATGAAAACCAGTCAAGATAATTAACAATAACCACCTGAACCAAGCACCAAGTTCCGCCATCTTTTCTTAGACTCATGACATGTTTGCAGTCACAGGAGACCCAGATTAATCTAGAGATTATACCAGGAATCAGCAGTACTCTTCATTGTTTCAGTTTTAGCACAACTTTTTTGTTACAAAGAAGAAACTATATGATGGATACTGAGGCTAAGAAAAACTGTATTATTGATTATCTAGAGTTAATAAGCTATTTTTTAGTTGTTGAATCAACCTCAATTTGGTATCTTCCACTTTGCTGTGACTTTAGTAGACTTTTCTACCTTCAACAGATGAATTGGGTGTCATTTGAACCCTGATGAATGGTCCTGTCCAGTCTCACAGCGATGCTTCACAGGGGCCAGCAAAGGGCACCCCTGGCCCAAGTGCCTATGATGGCCAGTGGGCTTGGTCTTTTGGAACCCAGTGTACGTGGTTCTGGAAAACCCCATTCACTTCTCCCAAATGATGTGATCTGCTTTGTGGTATGTCAGAATGCTGGTCAAGGAGCAGGTAACACATTCGGTGATCTAGCAGAACATTGATGAGGTGTGAGACCAAGTGTTGCCTTGGCATGAAGTAAGTGCACAGTCGTTAGAAGGTGCCATTGACCTGTCTTCATTGCTTCTGATGTATTTAGATGGATCCTGAATACCGTGTGAGAAAATTCTTGGCCCTCTTAAGAGAAGAAGGAACGTAAGTACACAGAACACTTAATGACCATCAGCCAAACTTACCACCCTGTTAAAGCCCTGTGCCTATTCTAAGAGTTGCTTTCCTAGATAAGTTTGTTTCCATTTATTTGAATTCTTCGCTGTGTTGTAGGTCCGAGAGACCAAGCAAGGAAGTTGGTTGTACTGTGGGTTTGCTCTCCCTGTCCTGCTTCGCAAAACTTCCTTGTCACAATGCAGGAAAAACTTAATGGTACATATTTATTGGAACCTGCTTTTACATGCATGGAGCTGTGACCATTTTCTTTTGTGAAGTGCTCATCTAATAGCAAATGCATAGTGGAAAATGTAGGAAAACCATTAAGAAGCTTTTAGTGATTTTTTTAGATGAATAGTTTTTTAGACCCTCATCTGGTTTTTTGTGTTTTGGTATTTCTTTTGCAGTAGCCCCATTGATTTTGATTGAAAATGAACTATTTGAAACACACAGTGACCAAGGGAAGTGACCAAGGTGAAGATGGCCTGGGATCTTCACTGTCTTCTTCAAGATACCAGACTAAGTGGAACGTTCTCTACCTTCAACACAGGCTCGCTCTGCATGATTAGTGCAATAAAACTCCCTTCTTTATGCTTAGTGAGATAGCTTAGTGTCTTGTGGAAGGTGTAAACTTGGTTTAGAATGCTGCGCTTACCTTTCCGTGAAGGCTAAAGTGATTCTTCTTGCTCAGTCCCTCTTTCTAGGAGCCATCCAGTACTTGTGGACAATACATGTTTCAAGCTCTCTCCTAGCACCATCACCCCTGAAAACTCACAGTCTGTTGAACGTTGCATGACAACAGTTGGCCAATTAGAAGGCAGACTTTCCACATGCAAACCTGGCTCAGTAAATCGAGGTGTGGGCCGGAGATCCTCTGACAGCTGTCCTGAGCTAACACTAGAGCTCACTGGGTATTTGGTTAAAGGTCTCCTACAAGACTGGTTATTCTCTTTGCCTGAAGAAACAGGGCACCGCGTCTCTCAAATGCTGTTCTCAATCATTGTCAGAGATGTTTTCAAGCTGCAGTCAGAAGATGTTTCTTAGTAGAATGTCAGTTGACTACGGTGTTGGCTATGACTTCCCCTTAGTATAACTAATTTGCTCTGTGGTAAGAGATATGCTAATTATTACCACTTAGTAGATGTTGTTAAAAACATGTGAAAGATTAGGTATGGAAAAAGCATACACCCCTAAACAGAAAGGAGTTATTAAAGTAATTTATAAACCCCTCGGCACTAATTAGTGTCCAACTCTAAGTGGGTCACTTCCTTAGTATAATATTGATGCTTATTAGTATCACTGCTTTTTTCCTTAGCTTAATGACTTACTTAGAATTTATCCTTTATTTTAAATGATCTGAACTATTTAGTATCTAAATAAAACACTATTCTCCAGAAAAATCGACCATTTTCTAGGCCTCTGCCCTCAATCCTTTATTGTCCATTCCAATACACTGAGCACATTTCCTTTACCCTCCACACACTTCTTCCAAAAGGAAGCACCCATTGAGTCCTTTTGAGAGTGATTTCTCTTATAACT
Source organism: Cacajao melanocephalus (assembly GCA_963573385.1). NCBI lineage: Eukaryota > Metazoa > Chordata > Mammalia > Primates > Pitheciidae > Cacajao > Cacajao melanocephalus. The sequence goes on along the minus strand of CAUYLG010021250.1, from coordinate 104,852 downwards.
AACTGACTTAGCAGGGATTTAATTAGGTCATCATATTTGATGATGAGACTTATGGAGCGTGCCTCTCTCCCCATTGCTGCTTAAAATGCAAGGACAGGCGATCAGAAGCCATCCTAAAGTGCTTACACCACATGCCACCCATGAGGCTTGTGGCCACAGTGGCACTTGGGTGTCGCTCCTCTGTCATTTGTCCCCATTTGAGAAAGGAAATCATCTCCAGATCTTGCTGTTTGTACACTTTTGGTGGAGACTTGTATGGCATATCCTCCTTGTTTTGGGTTTTCTTCTCTAGCTTATTTTGTGGCTTTTAAAAAGTGGATTGTATTGTGAGAGTCTGTGATTCCTGGTGGCCAGTATCCTGGATTCCACTAAGATCTTGCCTCTTTCCTCCTCATGAAAGCAGCACACATTGTGTTAACTTCTGTCTCTTGTTAAATGAGCTTAATGTCTTTGTGTTTTGTCCAAAACGATATTGGAAAATATAAATATAATATTGTTTAATGCAAATGAAGGAATGCAATAAAGAGTAAATATACTTGAAAATGTTCTGTAGACCAGTATTTCATACAGAAGAACATGGACAGCTGATAGGAATGGAGGAAGAAGGAGGGGCTCAGGAAAGAAACCCCTCCTTGTTTTGTTACAAGTAGCATAATGTGAGGGATGATTTTTATTTAAAAATCTCTTAATTATTTAGAAAGTATAGTTATTTAAAAACAGATCATTAGCATATCAGAAAAAGTTAGTATACAAGCATCTTTATGCTTTATACTTATTTTATTTTAAAAAATGCTGGGTGCAGTGGCTTATGCCTGTAATCCCAGCACTTTGGAAGGCTGAGGCAGGTGGATCACTTGAGGTCAGGAGTTCAAGACCAGCCTGGCCAACATGGTGAAACCCCATCTCTACTAAAAATGCAAAAAACAGCCAAGTGTGGTGGCATATGCCTGTAATCCCAACTACTCAGGGGGCTGAGGCAGGAGAATCACTTGAACCTGGGAGGCGGAGGTGGCAGTGAGCCCAGATCATGCCACTTGCACTCCAGCCTGGGCAAGAGAGGGAGACTGTCTCAGAAAAAAAGAAAAAAAAAAAAACCCTGAGGTACCTAAGCCACAAACAAGGTTAGTAGCAAACCAGAAAGGAGAGTTGTTGCTCAGTTAGAACGACTGCTTCCTGTGAAATGTACAAACGAAGGAACTTAAAGGCTCTCAGTGAGATTGTTTCACATGGTTCATTTTTGTATCCTCCATAGTTTTTTCCATTTTCCGGAGCTATCAGATCTCTTAGCCTTCTAAACCTTGATCCTTAGCATTGGCTCAGGTTAGGACAGGAGGCAGCTCAGAAAATCCACAAGGCCCTGTGGGGAAGAGGCCAGCTTCAAGAACTTCCACAATGGGAGCTCCTGGGAGGAGGACCCTGAGGCCGACCTGGTCCCTGCATAGCCTTGAGAAGGCGGGTTCTTGAAGCTGCCCAAATATTCTTCAAAGCCAGTGCTGTACAGCAGAGCGTATGAGATTACAGCATGGCCTGTGAAGAAGCAAAGGAGCCTCCAGCTAGCTGCTGCCTTAGGTTTCTTCATCTATGAGTGAATTGTTAACTGGCTATTTTTTTTTTGTCAGAATATGTTTTTGGGATCAAAACCTCAAAAGAGGAGGTTATTTTATCCTTTCTAAATCTGTACATCTTCACTAGGACACTTTTTTTTTCAATGTCACAAAGAAAAATTGCATAATTGTGGTTAAAGTCTAAAATATGTTTTTCTTTTAAGGCTGTCTTTTCATATCCTAAAAATTACAGCATCCCCTTTAAAAGTTTCAGCAACAAGTCACAAAATCATGGAGTAGATTGAAGTGTGTACAAATAATCAAATCCTGATCAACAGGCTTGTTGCAACAGTGAGCCAGCTGTAAACAACCACCCCAGCCCAAACACAGAAAGTGAAAGCAGGATTTCATTTTCTTTGCCTGACAACTTGGTCCATAGCCTCCTTAGTGACTGAGGACCAGGCGCAGTAGCTCACACCCGTAATCTCAGTGCTTTGGGAGGCTGAGGTGGGCAGATCACCTGAGGTCAGGAGTTTGACACGAGCCTGAACAACATGGTGAAACCCTGTCTTTACTAAAAATACCAAATTAGCTGGGTGTGGTGGCACATGCCTGTAATCCCAGCTACTCAGGAGGCTGAGGCAGAATTGCTTGAACCTGGGAGGCGGATGGTGCGGTGAGCTGAGACCGCGCCACTGCACTCCAGCCTGGGCAACGAGAACAAAACCCTGTCTCAAAAAATAAAGAAGTGACTGGGAAAGGGTGTGTGTGAGAGTTCAAGACAGCATGTAAATTGCAGAATTTATTGCAAAATGATCTAGAGTTTCTCATCAGCTGGCAAGCCATACTGAGACTGGGTCCTGGAGGTGAGCCCATGAGGGTGTGTGCTGGACAGGCATCGTGGTATTAAGATGCGGGAGATAGTGCCTGTGATCGGCAAGCATCCCAAGTGAGTGAAGACAGAATATCCAAGGAGGAATCATGTTTGAAATGTTCCCAGCATACAGTCTCCACATAACTCCTGTCTCACTATTTTGGGAGTATAAGATTAATGGTAAGAAATTTTTGCCTCATAGAAACGTCTCTATTAAGCTAGGAGAAACAGTGGCAGCGTAGCAGCAATGCTTAGGCCTGCACTGACTTCACTCAAGTGTGCAGACCAGCCACACACACGAGAACATGCCCACATGCCCAGGGCTGCCACGGGAGACAGCATTAGAGAACACCAAGAATCATCGCGCCATTATGTTTCCCTTTTTTTTCTATTTTTCCCTACCTTCTTTCCTTCAACCTCTCTTTGTACCTCATCCCCTCATCCTTGAACCGTCTCACATACTTTCCTTCCCTTCTTTCTTCATAAAATAACATTGCTTTTAAAGATACTATGTTGTCTCTTTCAGATTTTTAAACAACATCCTCTTGTGTTTAGTTGTTTGTAAATACTTATACATAGGGAGAAACTACATGTTCAAGCACAGCTATAAACTGTATTGTCCTTAATCATAACGTATGATTAGGCAGGGCGTGGTGGCTCACCCACTAATCCCAACATTTTGGGAGGCTGAGGTGGGAGGACCCCCTGAACCCAGGAGTTTGAGACCAGCGGGCAACACAGCAAGACCCCATCTCTACAAAAGTTGTTTGTTTGTTTTTTTAATTACAGTGGTGGAGTGTGCCTGAGTCCCAGTTACTTAGGAGGCTGAGGAGGATCATTTGAGCCCAGGAGGTCAAGGATGTGGTGAGCCATGATCATGCCACTGTACTCTTGAGTGACATAGATATTTGTCTCTTAAAAATTAAAAACTATCACCTTCAGCCTGGAAAGCCTGGAAAGCTGTCAGCCCCTGAGGCTTCCAGCTCAATAGGCTGCTGGCCCTTAAAAAAAAAAATTAAAAACTATGATTAATATAGGGTTACAAATGGCCTTCATAAGTATGAATAGGTACCATTTAAATATTTGGCAATCTTATTGGTTGAAAAAGTACTGGCCAGACCGGGTGGCTCATGCCTGTAGTCCCAACACTTCGAGAGGCTGAGGTGGGAGGATCACTTGAGGCCAGGAGTTCAAGACCAGCCTGAGCAACATAGCAAAACCTCATCTCTAAAAAAAAAAAAATTAAAAAATTAGCTGGGCATGGTGACACGTACCTGTGGTCCCAGCTACACAGAGCCTGAGGTAGGAGGTCACTTGAGCCCAGAAGGTCGAAGCTGCAGTGAGGCATAATCATAGCACTGTACTCCAGCCTGGGCAACAGAGCAAGACCCTATCTCACACACACAAAAAATTACCCAGAATGCTGGGATAGATAAGTTCAGGTTGAGCATCCCTAATCTAAAAATCTAAAAATCTGAAATGCTCTAAAATCTAAAACTTTGAGCACCGACATGATGCCACAGGTGGAAAATTCCACACCTGACCTTGTGTGACGGGCGGCAATCAAAATGCAGTCAAAACTGTTTCATGCACAAAATTATTAAAAATGTTTTATAAAATTACCTTCAGGCTGTGTAAGGTCTATATGAAACAAATGAATTTCGTGTTTAGACTTGGGTCCCATCCCCAAGATATCTCATTGTATATATGCAAACCTTCCAAAATCAGAAACATTTCTGGTCCCAAGCATTTCAGAAAAGGGGTATTCAACCTGCATTAGCTTTATGCAAAAGTAAAATAAAAATAAGTCAAAATGAAATAAAAATGACCAGACTGTAAGATGTAGAGGAGATCTGTATCCTATACATGTCCAATTCCTTGTATAGCTGAAACGACACAGCTTTTGTGGTTTCAGCTCCTCAGGGACTAAAGACACATCATGGGCAAAACAGAGTACATGAACTTCTGGTGGCTATTCCTAACCTCAGGTTAGAGGTCTGACTGCAGCGCAGAGCAGCCCGCCTCCACCACAGGCAGCTCACAGCTTTATTTTCCTGTTTTTTTTTTTTTCTTTTTTTGAGATGGAGTCTCGCCCTGTCACCCAGGTTGGAGTGCAGTGGTGCGATTTTCCTGTTCTTTTTTTTTTTTTGAGATGGAGTCTTGCCCTGTTGCCCAGGCTGGAGTGCAGTGGTGCGATCTCAGCTCACTGCAACCTCTACTTCCCAGGTTCAAGCGATTCTCCTGCCTCAGCCTCCCAAGTAGCTGGGACTACAGGCATGCACCACGACATTCAGCTGCTAATTTTTCTGTTTTTAGTAAAGACGGGCTTTCACCATGTCAGCCAGGCTGATCTCGAACTCCTGACCTCAGGTGATCCGCCCATGTCGGCCTCCCAAAGTGCTGGGATTACAGGCGTGAGCCACTGAGCCCAGCCTGTTCTCATTATTTCTCTTTGTAGTGAGGTGAGTAAGATTTGTTTCTAATCAAGGTACGTCAGGAGAAAGAGAAAGAAAAAACATCTTTGTCATTCTCTGAAATAATGTGCCAAATAAACTGCAGGTGACATTTTATGGGTAGGTCTGAAAACTAAACAGTTGTCTATTGTCATAAAACCGACTTGAGGCGTCTCACTGTTGAGAAGGCATAACCTGTGAACTTCTGGTGGGTCCTGTGAAGCGGTGGTCCAAGGAGAGGGTGTCTGTCCCCAGAGCATGCCCACTGGCAGCCCTTTTTACCCAAACCCAACTTCAGATGACACTTGTTCCAGACAGCCCACAGCCCAGGGCGCACCCTTTCTTCTTGCCGATCAACCTACCTCTTCTGTGGCTTAGCTCTCACAGTGGAGCTAGCGGGGGACAGACCATTTTCAGTCAAGTTTCATTTTCAATAGAGAAAATCCTATTTTCCCATTAAATGGAGTTGAAAACGTGGTGAGGAGGGGATTAACGCAGTGGCCACCCCTGCGGTCTGCTGGCCTTGGGCCACATCTTTTAGGAGTGCCTGTGACATTAATTTGTATACTGAAAATGCTTGAGTCTGTGAAATGAATTACTACCCAAGTAGTTGCTTTTCTAAAACCGAAATTCATTGTTAGAAGTTAACTTAGAACAAAAGAAGCCTTTAAGAATGTCCTATGGTATATGAGACCTACTGTCCATGACATCCCTGATGATCTTGCTTAGAGAACAGAGGAAATGACCTTCACTTGGTCATTTAATTAGTTGAGGCCACCATGTTCAGAATCAGATAGCCTTGACCTCCTGAGCATTAATCTGGAAACCCCACACAGTGTACAACGTATCCATTTTAGGTTTGTTTACCTTCTCTTTAATGACTTAACAGAAAAAAACTGCATGATGAAATATATTTTCTCCAAATATATATATTTATATAATATATAATCTTAGTTAACTCAAAGGTATATACATTGTATAATAAATAATATTTATAAAAAGAGACTTTTTGAATATAAAATCAAAAAGATCAACAACTTCTACAACTTTTTACAAAACTTTGGATACAGCAGGTTGGTAGGAAATTTCGGTTGGATACTATTACCTGACTACAGCGAGAATAATTACAATGCACTCATGTACTATTATTAAATAATTACTTGTCAGCTACTTGAATACGCCCCAGAAACATGACTTTATCACTTTTAATATAGAATACATAGATATGAAAAGATTGTTTTGAAAATTCGTATCCATTCTGCTGAAATATTCTCACATAAAGCAAGCATTATCCAGTTGACATGATTTAAAACTTTTCAGTCTAAGGTGAGATGGGGAGGGGCATTTCGGACTCAGTGGAGCGGGTGAGATGTGTATCTTTAGCAGGGCTTGTGGCCAGCAGATTTAGGAGTGAAGGCGGGCTCCTGGACGACCGTCTTGGCAAGCCCGCCTGCACCAGCTGAGAAATCGCTGCCCTGGTATTTTAGGTCAGGGTTAGGCAGACCCCAGAGAGAAGAGGGAAAAGAAAAATCTTTGTTCTGCTCGTTCCCCTGCTGCATCTCTTCTTTCTGATTCTCCCTAAGACAGTTGTTGAACCGATTCGTACTGTTAAATCCATGTGGCTCCCTTTTGCTAGCTTTCTCTAGGACCCTCAGCTGGACCAGTATGCCTCTGGGAGAACTCAGCCATCAGATGCTTAACCCAAGGGAGTAGGTGACTGCTGGTCCCTAATCCAGATCCTTGGGAACTGCATGGATGGAAGCTATCTCAGCATGCAGGTGAGGGAGGAAGAGCTGGGGGGAAGAACTCTCTGTCTGTGTTTATTCACATCAGCCCTAGAGAGGAAAGGACACGGTAAGATGGGCCCCTATTGGAGACACAGCAAAGGGATGGTTTTCATCCTCGCCATCTGCTAGTCACAAAGTTGGAATTTCAGGAATCGATTGCTACTCTCTCACAGACACTTTGTCTAACTTACACTGAGCTGACCTGGAATCCAGCTGCTCTACCTGGAGTTATCTGTAGAGAGAATCTGCAGGTGAGCAGGGCTGGGAGGGATTGAATGGCCCCTTCCAAAGATACCGCTTATTTTATTAGGAAGCCATGTGAGCTGGAGAAGACTTGCCCCCATACCTAACCTATTTACAGCATCCACTACCAAAAAGTAAAATAAAACTGCACTGACGGTGGAGACTGCAGAACGGTAGAAAAAGATTTTGAGATCTGACTGCCTCTCGTGCAGAACAGGGTTATAGAGAAAATGAGGCTGAGAAGAACACACAGCTGCTCTTCAAACAGCTTACCAGGCCACCGGAGCTGCCAGTTCCTCAACACTCCAAATCCTGCTCTAACAACTGCCGCGGACCTCCCTACCACTTCATCCTAGCTAGACCTATGGCTTTTATCAGAATGAGAAAGTAGCTCAGATTGGAATGGGAGTAGACCAAGAAAAGGAGACTGCAGGGGTGCACCGACTTCCTGACTCCCGCCTGACAGGCGTCTTGGAACGTCACCAGAAGCAGCAGTTTGGAAACAGAACCTTGCCCATGCTGATGTCTTGACCGCCAGGCCAAGAGCTCACATTAGCCCAGCCTGTTCTGATGGAGCTGAATTTTTTTTTCATTTTTATTTTAACATGTGCAAAGATAAGCCTCAGGTCTGTTCCTATCAGACCCTAGAGAACTAAAAAGAAAGCCCCCTTCTTTAAAAACCACACACCATCCAGAGTAGGGTGAGAAACGTAAGATGAGAGAGAGGGAGAGCCTCCCCATCCACAGGCGAGTTGGGTCTGGGTCATTTACCACGCGTGCGGCTGGTGACAGTTCCTTGCTGTCTAACGCTGAGGGCTGCGCCCGGCTCTAGGTCCTGCTTCCCACGAGACTTCGCTGAATCCGCCCAGCCACACACTTCACCCCTTCCCAGCGCCCTTAGGGAAAATAAAGAGGAAGAATTAGAAACATAATGCCATTCTCAGAGACCACCCATTGGGGTTCAAAGATCAGAGGCTGCTGATGGATCTGAACAGGTCTCTGGTGCTCAGAGGTGATGAGGACGTGAGTGGCTTCTCCACGCTCTGTGCTTCAGGCCTGCTGTTGAGCGAGGCTATATGATTCGCAGGAGCAGCAAGGCTTTTGAGTCCACAGACTGGGATCCAAATTCTGCCTCCCCTACCTCTAGCTGAGGGCCTTGGGCAACAGGAAGCCCAGGAGCACAGGTCACTCCCTGACTGCTCAACTCCATCTTGTTTATAGGCTGGGAGAAACGGTGCCCGGCTGAGGGCCCAGTCCCCAACTACGAATCAACTGCTGTGCTGGGCTCGTGCCAGGCATGCACTGTGTTTTTGTACCGCACCAAATAGCTTGATAATGAGCTGTCCAAATGGGAGAAAGCCTACTTAATTACGAACAATTCCTTCCCATTGGAGCAGCAGTGTGTTCATTTTCTTCATTTGCATAGTCATATCTCACAAAGGGTTTCAGGCATTCCCAGTCAACCCCCAGCTCCTCTGGGGGGCTGACAAGGCCAAGATTAGACTACTTTACAGAGGCAGAAATAGGCTCAGCCAGATCGAACGGACACGTCCAAGGTCTCTCGGCAAGGCAGTAACAGACCCAGGACGTGGGCACAGCCAGGCTGCCTGACTCCTGCCAGCACCTTTCCAGCTCGCTGTGCTCACAACAGCAGAGTGACAAGGAAGAAATCTGGCACTTGTAAGGCACCAAATCAATGGTGAGCCAGAGACACAGGGCAAAAGCTACAGAAAAGGTGATTTCCCCGCAAAGGAAGGACACAAGCCATTTGACAGGGACTCTCCTCACTGTGTGGAGGGCCCGGGGCCTGCTCTGCGACCCCCTTCTCTCTCCTGCCTGCACTGCCAAGACTGGCAGGGAAGCCAAGAGAACAGGTGAAGACTCTGTCCCCGGCTGTCCCAGCCGGCGCAGCCTGCAGGCCCCCATCTTGCCTACAACGTCAGCCCATTGCTCCAGAGCAGGCAGCTCGCTTGGGGAGGTGGCTCCAGGAGGTCAGCTCTGTTTGGCCCAGGAGCCTCTACGGCTGCTCTGTGAGCACCTGGCCCCCGTGCCAGGCCCTTCATGTGCAGGGTCTCCGGTCCACGGGACAACCCTACACAGAACATGGTTCTCATCCCCAGTTCACAAATGAAGACGCCAGGGCCCAGTAAGGCAGAAGAGCTGGCCTGGAGGTGTTTATCAGAAGGGCACCATGTTGCGAGAGTGTCCTCCATGGGTTCCAGAGTGAGGCCTCAGAGCTTCCACAGAGCAGGGGTTCAGGGCAGGAACCATTTGGATGCAGCATCTTGAAACCATATCTATGTAGCACTTTACATAAGACTGGGGAGAAAACAGCCAGTGTCTCTTTCAAAAATGGGGAGAAAAGAGGGCTGATGAAGCGTACTGATTCTGGCCAGGCATAGTGGCTCACACTTGTAATCCAAGCACTTTGGAAGGCTGAGGTGGGCAGACCACTTGAGGTCAGGAGTTCGAGACCAGCCTGGCCAACATGGCGAGATCCTGTCTCTTCTAAAAATACAAAAGTAGCTGGGCGTGGTGGTGCACACCTGTGGTCCCAGCTACTTGGGAGGCTGAGGCAGGAGGATCGCTTGAACGTGGGAGGCAGAAGCTTCAGTGAACAAAGATCATACCACTGCCCTCCAGCCTGGATGACAGAGCAAGGCTCTGTCGCAAAAAATAATAATAATAATGATTCTTCTTGGGATCAGTGTTTGTACAGGGGTTCAAGGTGGGGGATTTTCTGGACACCGAGAGCCAACCCTGCACCTGGGTCCCCGTTTGGCAAGTCTCAGTTGCCCGCAAAGGACCCAGCAGGAGAGGTGCCGGAACAGAGCAGCAGGAATCTGTCTCTGTGGCCCACTTTGCCCCCAGAGCCACTGCTGGGGTTTGGGCTGCTGCTGCTACGGCCTCTGCCACACCCACATATGGGGCTTTCTGGAGGCAGAGACCTCAGCCCTGCAGCCTTGCCTTGGCTGATAGTGTGGAGAACCCGTCTATGAAATGGGCAGGCTGGAAATCGCTCTCTAGACCCCGTTCAGTGTTAAGTGTTCTAAAAAACTGCTTCCCCACACAGCCCCTTCTCGGACTCACCACAGCCACGTCCCACCTGACAGTGGGAACACTGTGCTGCCTCTGGCTGCAGGGAACACCTGACGGGGGTGGCCACTGTGTTTTTCACATTCCCTGCACCTTGACCTGCCACGCTTGGCCTGCAGCTTCTCTCTTATTGGCTGACTTTTCTTCTGTCATTTTGAAAAGCAGTAAATGAAACTGTCCAAGTGATGATGCAGTTTCCTTGCACAATGACTGCCCTATATAATCACTCTCTGATGTAGGTATCACGCTTCCTATTAGGACCATATACAGAGAAGCATTCACATCTGTTAGCTAACTCAGCCTCAAAAATACTCTGCTGGCCGGGAGTGGTAATCCCAGCACTTTGGGAAGCCGAGGCAGGCAGACCACTTGAAGTCAGAAGTTCAAGACCAGCCTGGCCAGCATGGCGAAACCCATCTCTACTAAAAATACAAAAATTAACTGGGTGTGGTGGCGGGCACCCGTAATCCGAGCTACTTGGGAGGCTGAGGCAGGAGAATCGCTTGAACCTGGGAGGCGGAGGTTGCAGTGAGCCAAGATCACACCACTGCACTCCAGCCTGGGCAATAGAGCAAAATTCAGTCTCAAAAAAAAAAAAATTCTGCTGGACCCCCGCTGTCACCATCACTGAAGAGCGGAGGAAACTGGAGCTCCAAGTGGAGGCGTCAGACTCACCTTCATCCTCTTCCACTCCCCACACTGCTTTTGTTCAGACACTGAGAAAGGTAGTGCCACCTGCTGCCTTTCTGAGCTCTCCCCACCAGGACATAACTTGAGCTGCACTGAGGGGCTTCCCAGACGGGCTGAGGGAGTCGCCCCTCAGCCAGAGCTCTCCTCCATGATGGCAGGTACCTCCCATATCTCAGAGAGGCCCGTCCACTTCCCTCCCCTACTCCCTACAGAGCAGACATGTGCCAGTAGCTCGGAGGTGCCCTGCGTGGAACTGCATCATCCGGGGGGCCTCCACCCTGTCACAGGCTCCTCTCCCCCAGCACCACCCAAGCTGGCAATGACCCAGCAGGGAAGTGCTTCCCAGTTAACCAAGCCCTGCCCCCAGTGTCCTTTCCTTTGTCCCTCACAGCACCTCCGGGAAGGATGGCAGGAGAGGAAGCAGGTCTATGAAGAATTTCTTGCTTGGGTCACAGGGTTGGCAAGTGGTAGGAGCTGGACCAGGGCACGGCCTAATTCCAACACCCATGCTCAGGCCTCCACGTACTAGGCTCCTTCTCAGGGGAGAGAAAAGGAAGAAAGGGCACCCCAGCCAAGCAACCTTCCACCCACTCCTCGTCCATGCTTACCTATCCCGGGGTGCTGTGGAACCCAGGGCCAGCGCACAGCACCTCCCACACAGACCACCTCTGGGAAGCTTGGGAACAAAATCCACCAGCCTTTGATCCCTTGATTACTCATCCCAGCCACTCTGAACTTGAATCCCTCCTGCTCCTTGTCATCATCCATAAACTCGGTGACAGTGCTCCCCACTCCACCCAAGCTTCAGATCTGTCAGGATATGGGCTTATACACCGCTTCCCCCACCCACCTCACCTTGCCAAAGTGCTCTGAGGTTGGTAAGATTTATGCTTGTGCAAGAACTTCTCCTCTAAGTTCAAGGTGGAGGCACACTGACTCTGCCTCAGGGGTATAGGAGACATTTTGGCTCGATGTTTCAGGTAAACTGACCCCTGACCCCCACCACCATCACCACTTTATAGTAAGAAAGCTGAGGCCCAGAGAAGTGAAAGGACAGGAAGTTGTGGACAAAGTTAGGACCAGACGTCAAGTCTCCCAGCTTCCAGCCCCGCAGCTCCACGGAATGCTCAAGAATGACAGCTAGTGTCATGCAAAAATTTGAGCTGGGTCATAACTTAATTGCTGGCAGCTAATGTGCACACACTGGGTTTTAGTTTTTTTGTTTTGGTTTGGTTTTTTTGAGACAGTGGAGTGCAGTGGTACGATCTCAGTTCACTGCAACCTCCCATGCCCAGGTTCAAATGATCCTCCTGCCTCAGCCTCCAGAGTAGCTGGAATTACAGGCGCCTGCCACAAGGCCCAGCTAATTTTTGTATTTTTAGTAAACCTGGGTTTCACCATGTTGGCTGGGCTGGTCTCAAACTCCTGCCTTCAGGTGATCTGTCTGCCTCAGCCTCCCTAGGTGCCGGGATTACAGGCGTGAGGCCGCACCCGGCCAACACTGGGTTTTTGTCTGTGCTTTGTGCAGTCCACCAAGTCTCTGCCTGAGGACCATTCCCACGAAAGTTTGGGAAATCCTGGCTTCCTATTTTGACTGTGGGAACTTTTGTGTGTCTTGGATAGCTTAGAAACAGAAGGGGGTCGTCAAGAAGAGATGGGCAAACAACCCCATTCCCTGCGTCCAGGCTCCCAGCCTCCCCCTCCAGCCCTACCTGGCGCCCTACTTGCAGGTGTGCACGTCATAGACGCGAACACACTCCTGGCAGCTGACGTAGCAGCACCAGTGGAAGATGCAGTGGCACTTTTCCTTCCGCTTCTCCGTCCTCGTGTTGTGGCCACGGCCACAGCAGAGCAGGTCGCAGCCGTCGATGCCGTGGGAGGTGACATTGCAAGTCCGGTCCCTGGTGCCGAAGGAACCCGTCTCTGGGTTGGGCTCACAAAAGTTGGGGGAGTTCTCGTAGTAGACCAGGTCCCTCTCGGTGGGCGGCTTGAAGAGCGAGTACTTGGCCCGGAGGGTCTCCACCCAGCCCCGGGACTCACGGTGCTTCTCCACCACCATCTCTGAGGCGCTGTCATACTTGTCCTTGAGGAAGTCGCCGATGGCACGGAAGTCAGGCTGGGCCCACCAGCAGGTCTTCACCTCACAGCTGCCCGACAGCCCGTGGCACTTGCATTTGAGGTGCATGTGGTCCAGGATAGTCTGAGGGAGAGGAGTGGCAGCTGGCCCCCACACCGACCCGCGAGGGGGCACAGCTGGGCCTTCCCACTCTGCCCTTGCCCACCCCCTTCCCTCCAGCCTTCTCTACTCCTCTGTGCCAGGAAGAGAACTGATGGGGACTGAGGCACGACCTCAAGAACAGTGACCATGGTTCCCTCTCCTTCACACCCCAAGCACAGGTAGACAGCACGTCAGCTTCTCACAGAGTATGAAATAGGAGTTGCTGGCCCGGCACGGTGGCTCGTGCCTGTAATCCCAGCACTTTGGGAGGCCGAAGTGGACGGATCACCTGAGGTCAGGAGCTCGAGACCAGCCTAGCCAACATGGTGAAACACCGTCTCTACTAAAAATACAAAAATTAGCTGTGTGTGGTGGCGGACGCCTGTAATCCCAGCTACTCGGGAGGCTGAGGCAGGAGACTTGATTGAACCTGGGGGGCAAAGGTTGCAGTGAGCCAAGATGGAGCCATTGCACTCCAGCCTGGGCGACAGAGCAAGACTCCATCTCAAAAAAAGAAAAAAGTTGTCTCCATTTAACATATGGGGAAACTGAGGCTGGGAGCTTAACATGACTCACCCAAGGTCACACAACCATAGTAAGTGAATGGAGGCTGAATTCAATGCCAGGTTCCCAGGCCTTGACAGCCGTACAGTGCGTGCCAAGGTGCACAGGATGGGTGGGTGGTACCTGATCCCACGGGGTGGCCATGCTCCCTGGCCAACTCATCCCGGGTCGGGGTGGAGTCCAGGAAGGAAGGAGGGTAGACGAACGAAGTGGCTGTGGGGTGGGGAGGGGCCAAGCCTGGCCAAGGGGAAAAGGAGCCCAGGACCCACAGGGCTGTCAGAAGGGGTGGGGTGGGGACCAGGCCAGCTCGGGAAGCAGGGAGGCCAGGTCCCGGGAGTGGTCCTGGCAGGGCTTCCAGCAGGTTGGGGGAGGGCAGCCAAGCTCACCGTGCGGCCCGCCTCGTTGTTGTGCTTGTTCATGGCCGAGCGCGCGTCCGGCCTATTCTCACGTGCATCCGCAAACTCCCTGGACACTAGCACCCCGAAGTCAGCGTCCTCGCTGCAGCCGCCCCACTTCCAGCCTTCGCCGGGCGGCCCCTTATGATGCGAGTCACAGCCGCAGATGGTGGAGGTGCCCTCAGCGCAGGAGCGGGTGACGGCAAAGGCCACGCCGGCTGAGGCGATGGCATGGACGAAGGCCGACTCGCGGGTGGCTGCGGGGAGGCCGTGGGGAGGCAGCGCTCAGGACCCGGCCTGAGAGCGCCCCCCTGCCTCCACCTCCCAGGCCGGGACGTGAGGGGAACGAGGCGGGAAGAGTTGGAGAGATCACCAGGCCTGAGGGAAGAGGGAGGCAGCTTCCCCACCCTCTTTGACTGTTCTAACCCTGTAGGGTATCCCCAGTTCACAGATGAGCAAACTGAAGCCCCGGCTGCTAACTGATTAACCCAGGGCCTCAAATGTCACAGGGCAGAGCAGAGCCTGTCAGAAACAGGGCCAGACACCAAAGCTCTGGCAGACTGCTGCAGAGAGAAGGCAGCCACTTCTGTCCTCGTCCCACACCCCCTGCCCTCCACCTTCCCAAAATCCAGAGACGACCCGCACAGGCCTGAGCCCTCCCACTCCAGAGAGAGCTCCAGGTCTGTAAGGAAGGAGGCCTGGGAACCCACGGCCTAAACCTGCCCAGGCCCACCCTTTCCACTCCTGGGCACAACGGGGCGGTCCCTCTCCTTTTCTCGGTCTCAGTTGCTCTTTTTGTAAAATGGACACGGCTTCCCTCTGCCCCTAGAGCCCCTCACCAGGAGGGCAGTGGCCCTTGCCTCAGTCTCCCCATCCCCATTCTCCTGCCCTCATGCCCAGACACGGCCAAGCCCCTCTCAGAAGGGCAGGAACACAACACAGGGCAGTTCCTTGGTCCTGTCCCAGGGTCCCGCCCAGGGACAGGGGAGACTCGGGTATGCATCAACGTCCTCACCCCGGTCACCACCTCTGCACGTGCTTCATTCACATAGAAAGTTTGACTCATTTTATAGATGTGGACATGGACGATTAGGGAGGCCAAGGCCTGCAAGACCTGCAGCCCAGCCTCCTCCTCTCGCAGCAGGACCCCGGAGCCGGAGGTGACTCGCTGCCTGGCCCAGGCTGCAAAACGCCGGGCCGGCCTAGAAGGCCGGGCGCCCGCCTCCTCTCCTGGGCAGTGGCCAAGTGCTGCAAGAAGGAAGCCCGGGACCCCTCGTGGCTACCGCGGCCGCTCTCTGAGGCGCCCACGCCCTCCTGCGCCACCTGCAGATGGGCCCGTCCCATTTCCACCGACCGGCGGGCGGGGAGCGCGGAGCCCGTTCCGCCCGCGCCTGCGCTGCCAGGGCCAACCATGGACGGCGGCGGCGGGGCCCGAGGTCCCGCTCCCGGTGGTGCGCCCAGCCCAGGGATCCCCGCCGCGCTGCTCACTCACCCCGATCCCGGCCGCCCCAGCCCTCGGGGCGCCCCGGAGGAAAGGGGCCGAGGGCGCGCTCGCAAGGTGGGAGCCCCTCGTTTCCGGCCGGCCCTCGGCCTCTCGAGGCGGCGGCGGCACCCGGGCCCCGGGCCGCGCTCGGTTCCCAGCCCCGGGAACGCGGGGGCGGCGGGGGTGGGGCGGGGATTAGCCTGGGAGCGGCGCTGACAGCCCCGCTGTGCCTTCCCCGTCCGGCGGGGCCCGCTGGGCCGCTCAATCCGCCTTTGTTCGCGCGGTGTCACACCGCATTACCCGCATAATGTGGCCGCCGGGCCCGGGCCGCCGGGCCGGCCGCCACCGCGTAGCAACGGGCGGCTCCCGCGGCCAGGCCGCGCCCCCGGCACCGGCGCCGGGCCGCGAAATCCCCATTGAAGCGGCACCCCCCGCCCCCGCGCCGCGCCGAATGGCCAGAGGGCGTGTGAATGGCGCGGCGACCGCAGCGGGCGCGGGGCCCGGGCCGCGCGGTGGGGGGCGGCGCTCGGGCGCTTTTCAGGCCGCCCCGGCCCCTCTGGCGCCCACCCCCGCCCCACCCCGCCCGGGGAAGCGCCTCGGGCCCGCCGCGCTGCCGCCGAGCCTCGCCCCTTCCGGCCGCCGACCCCAGAGTCCCCCACACTCGCGGCGCGGGCCCTACCCTCGGCCACCCCTCCGGGCGGGCCCAGTCCCGAGGCGTCGGTCCCGGCCGGCGCGGAAGACGCGCGTCCTGGGCAGCCCGACCCCCTGCGCCCCGGGTCTCAAAGCGGGGGGCGGAGATTAACCCTTGGCCGCCCACGCGGCGGGGGTGTGGGGACTCGCTGGGGCGGGGTGCAAACGTGGGGCTGGAGCCGGGCGCGAACCTGGCTTCAAGGCCCTGGCTCTGGGCACTGACTGGGGCGTGTATGTGCTCGAGGCGTCTTCCGGGATGCTCTCCCCACCGTCGCCGGCAAATTCCCAAAGTCTCGGGCACACATCACCCCTCTCCCCCGCAACACAAACCTGCCCTCGGGCCATCTAAGGACCGGGACGTGTGCCAGAACCTGCGGGGGAGACTTAAAAAGTTCAATGCGGAGTGAATGAGTAGCGCATCCAGGCCCGCTTCCCCCTGGCTCTAGGCCGGAGCCGGGAAGAGCGATCAGAGGTGACTCTCGCTTTTGGAGAGCGCGTCTAGACGCAAGGTTGTTTGATTCAGCGCTACCTGGCTCGAGGAGGGGCACCGGAAAGCGCTGAGACCAACACACCGACAAGATCGGGTTTGAAATGCAAACCGCCGCCACTTGGCCCCAATTAAGAGGCCAAACCTTTTATGTCAACAAGGAATAATTAGTTTTGGTAATAGAAGCGTAAACAGAATCGTCATCCATTGATTTGCTAATTACCCTCCTGTCCCATGACAATAGCCAACATTTTGTATGTAGGGGAGACGGATCTGTGCACTTGAGGTATCGGTAAGGGGAACTGCACTCTAAAATGGGGGTGGTCAGCTTCTCCCCACCCCACCCGGCACCCCACTCCTTCACCTGAATGTCAGATCCCTTTTCTTTCTGGCTGTACAGCCAGCTCCCATTCATTCCCTAGCTTCTAACCGGGCTCAGCGCTTTGGGTGGCAGAGCAGCTCTGGCCGTGGCCAGCCCAGCCCAGCCCAGCCAGGATCGTTAAATTCCTGGACACCACCATTCCAGGAGGAGCTGCCCATCTTCCATCCAGTCCATGAGCCCCCAGGTCCCCTTCTTGAGAGCAGTTGTCCCACTTAGCCTCCCTCCCAGGGCCTCCAGGTTCAAAGTCAAATCTTGTGGCTCCCTGTCTACTTGAGGCACAGCCAGTTAGACTCCCAGGCTGCAAGACAGTGAGAAAGTTACCCAGAGACCAGTGCACCCTCTAGCCCCACCATGATTCCTGGGCATATCCAGCTGGCAGAGTATGGGGATGAATAGAAACCCCTCAGGGGAGGGTCTTGGCGGCAACCAAATGCTACCACAGCACCACGCAGCTTCCTCAGCTCCTGAGGACTTTCTAGATGGGAGGGACATAGGGGTGGCAATGCTCTCACCCCCACCCCAAAGCGGTATTTGCATAGCACTTAACAAATGTCACAAATGTCCACAGTGGGAGCCTCAGGCTCCCACTGCGCAAAAGCCGAGAAGGAAAGCTGTGGCCTTCTTGGTGTCTGCCCTCAAACCTCAGAATCCTGGGGTGTCTCAAGGCGGCCCAGCCCCCAGCAGTACCTGGAAATGTGTAGCAGTCGTGTGACCAAATTTATCACCCTCCCAGAGGGACCCTGGCTTCAGAGAAGAGGCACCCTGACTGGGGTGGAAGGGCGTACAGTCCTAATCCCTCCCCACACCGAGCCCTGAGCCCCCCTCCCCCTTAGCCTGGAGGCAGTACCTTTGTCGAGGACGGGCCCAAAGATGGCCAGGCTGTCATCTATGGTCGTGCAGTTCCAGCGGCGGCCCCGGAACTGGTGCTGGCACTCCTGGATGCCCAGCTTCACACCCTCGGCCACACTGGGCATAATCTCGATGTAATTGCGGCAGAAGCGCAGTTGCTTGGGGACCAGGCCTGGGATGGAGCCGCAGAGCAGAGGCTGTGAGCCCAGAGATGTGTACTGCTGGCCCAGGGCCAGGGACCTGCAGGCAGACAGAGGGTATTGACACTGTGGGCACAAAGCACAGAGCCCATCCTGGGCACCATGGCCGTTTTGTGAACCCCTGAGGTAGGTGGAGAGGCAGAGGGCCTATAGCTCTGACCCAGACAAGTCAGCCCTCTGACTGCATCCAGTTTGCAGGGGGATGGGACCAGCAGAAACTGCTCGTGGGGACACTCGGGGTCAATGCAATGCCATGAAAAGAGGCCTGGACTAGAAAGACAGTATTTGGGGCCCAGATCTAGTCCTTTCCAGGTTCTGGGTCCAGCTGCCCTGATGGGCATTGAAGAGATCAGGCTGGGCAATGTCCAAGGCAGTCCAGGATGCTGGGCCACATGGCGACCTCCAGTGACTCATGGGACACACACGCGCACACACACAAGTACACAGACATACACACGCATGCATGCACACACAACACCCTCAGCCTCTTCCCAGGGATGCCGCCAGCCCAGCCCAGAGCCTCCTAGTGTCTCCCCAAGGAATTGCTGGCTTGCACCAAGTCCTTTGTCTACCAGGGCTTCCTTGACCATCTTTCCGGTTCCCTAGAAGTTTCTAGAGCTCTACCTCTTTTCTCATGAGAGACTGGAGCTTGGCTTTGTTTCAAAACAAGTTTAGCACAGAGTCAGGAGGGAGAAGACCTCAGATCTCACTACCCACACCAACACCAGGTGACTTTGGTCAATTTACTCCCTTCCTCTGCCCCTCACTTTTCAATCAATATTCCATCAATTCTCTCAGGTTTTATAAAGAGTCAACCACAGAAGGAATGACCTTATGGGGTGGGGCAGAAGAGTTTAAAATACTAGAAAACCAAGGTAGGAATCGCTCCTTTTTTGTTCCCTACCCTCAGCACAGGAACAGCAGAAATGACACTTTGTAGAAGAACCTGAGAAAATGATCTGTGAATGTCAGTAGGCTTCAAGGCCAATTGCAGCCTGCCCTATGACCAGGAGCAGTGTAAGCTAGAGGAAGGAGGCCATCTCCTCTGCCTCTGTGTCCAGCACTAACCAAGGCTTTGGGCCGGCACTGGCCTAAGTCAAGTTTCCCATGAAAAGTGATGGGCAAAAGCCTTGGAAAAAGGGGCTGGGAGAAGACCCCACCGGGCAGGAGAAAGCACGCAAAAGCTTCTGGGCTGGACACAGGGCCAAACCAAACATCTGCCATTTAGCAACTGTCACCGCTTTCCAGGCACTTTGTATGCAACGAACGTTTCTGATCAATTCCTGAACATGAAGAGCTGGCCTAAGACTTTTTGGTCTGCGGTGGATCAGAGAGTGCAGTGTGCCTTCCCCAGGGTCCCTCCTCCACACTGAGCTTGATATCGGCCTTGGCCAACTCCTAGAGATTCCAAGGGACAGAGCTCCCTGGGTGCGGCGGAGGGGCCGCTACCCGCCCACCGTGGCCGTCTCCCAGCTCAGCTGTCGGGGGAGAAGCAGGTTCTCCTTTTTCCATGTATTTACTTTGGGTGGAGGAACTGAGGAGCCAGATCTGGGAGTTTGGATGGTAACATTTATAGACATTCCAGGTCTTAAGCACTGAACTTTCCCAAAGGGAAAGAAGAGCCAGCCAGAAGTTCTGATTTATCAGTGGTAATGGCTGATTACTGATTTCCCCTGTGCCTGGCCCTGGGCAGAGCCTTTTCCTTGGGTTTGCCTCATTTAATCCTCAAAACAACCCCAGCACATAGTAGGGTTATTATTCGCAGCCCCATTTTACAGATGGCTTAGCGCTGTGAGTTGACGGAGCAGCCCAGACTACAGAGCTCCTGTGGAGTTGCTGGTTGGAACCCAGGCTGTCAGACTCCACAGCCCATGGGGCTCATCACTGTGTGATCCTGCCTGCTGGTCAACATCTGCCTGGGTCCCCATGGGGTGAAGGTGGCTCAGGCCTGGCCCATCTGTACCCTGGGCCTCAATACTGAGCATGTGCTGGAGTGGGTAGAGTTGGCGAGCCCAGAGCCCATCGGGAATGGGACGTGATGCACATAGCACTGCCCTGCCCTGTTAGAAGCAGGTTAGAGTGATCATAAAATCCCTGTCGTTTATTACAGGCCTATCATACTCTGGGCACATTTCTGGGTGCCTGTGTCTGTTACTTTATGTAATCCTCACAGCAGGTCTGTGATATGAACTTTATTATCATCACTATTGTCCCATTTCCAAGATGAGGAAACTGAGGCCAGGGAGCTAAGTACCCTGTCCCATCTGCAAGGCTGCAGAAGTCCCCGTTGAGCCTCCCTCCAGGCTCAGGCAGCCCCTCCCGTGCTCTTGAGCAGCATGTCCAGTCCAGCCCTGCAGTCGCCGGAAGGGAAACCAAGGCAGGGTGCAGTGCAGACAACTCAGCCTCACACCATCCTGGGTGAGCAGCTCAGGAGCAAGACCCAGGGAAGAAGCCCAGTCTGTCCCCACTCCCTTTTCTGGTGTTTGGGACCCAAAGCCCTATATGGGATGGCTGGAGCAGGGAACTGAGGCAGGGACCCTTCCTCTGCCCTCCTCCTCCCCCTCCTGTTGCCTTCCTGCCTCCTTTTTCCTCCCCTTCTCCCAGCCCTTGCTTTAACCTTCTGCAGGCCTAGGCACTCTCAAGCTAAACTGGAGGCTGAGCCCTGGTCCAGGAGCAGAACCCACAGGAGGAGCCCTAAGGGAGACAAAGCCCATTATACAGATGAAAAAGCAGAGGCTGGCCAGGCGAGGTGGCTCACGCCTGTAATCTCAGCTACTCAGGAGGCTGAGGCAGGAGAATCGCTTGAACCTGGGAGGTGAAGAATGCCGTGAGCCAAGATCATACCACTGTACTACAGAGCAAGACTTTCAAAAAAAAGAAAGAAGGAAGGAAGGAAAGAAGGAGGGAGGGAGGGAGGGAAGGAAGGAAGGAAGGAAGGAAGGAGAAAGAAAAGGAAAGAAGGAAAGAAAAGAAGGAAAGGAAAGAAAAAAGAAAAGAAAGAAAGAAAGAAATAACGAAAGAAAAAGCAGGCTGGGCGCAGTGGCTCACGCCTGTAATCCCAACACTTTGGGAGGCCAAGGCAAGTGGATCACAAGGTCATGAGTTCGAGACCAGCCTGGCCAATATGGTGAAACATCATCTCTACTAAAAATACAAAAATTAGCTAGGCGTGGTGGCGTGTGCCTTTAGTCCCAGTTACTTGGAAGGCTGAGGCAGGAGAATCGCTGGAACCCAGGAGCAGAAGTTGCAGTCAGCCGAGATCACACCACTGCACTCCAGCCTGGACGACAGAGCAAAACTGTGTCTCGAAAAAAAAAAAGAAAAGAAAAAGCAGAGCCCATTCCCAAAAAAAAGGAGGGAGTGGGAGGGAGAGAGAGAGAGAGCGCATGCACGGAGGCCCGCAAAGAGGAGCGACTTGTGCAGAGTCACACAGCCATATCCACAGAGCCAGGCTGGCTGGCTCAGAGGATTGAGGAGCCAGGAGGCCCACGCTGGCAAGGCGGCTCCTCACCCCAGCTCTCCAAGGGGCTCCCTGCTCCCTGGTTTCACCAGTTACCTCCCTCAGGGTCCCAAGTGGGTCTCCCCAGCCCAGCAGAGCACCTGAGCTCTGGCACACTGCCTGGCATGGCTTGATTGGCAGCAAAGGCCGGAGTGCTCCCCAGACAGCTCCAGGAAGGAGATACCGCTGAGCCCCTCCTGCTGTGCAGACGCAGTCTCTCCTCTGCCCCGCGTGGATTTCCTTTTGTCCCCACAGTTACATCGACACTGGCAATACTAATGACCACTATTTATGTAGCACCTGCTCTTTGCCAGACACTTCAAATACATAATCTCACTTAATCCTCACAGCAACTCTGGGAGGTGGGCGTTGTTATCCCCATTTTACAAATGAGGAAACTGAGGCACAGAGAAGTTGGGTGACTTCTGCAAGGAAGTGGCCAGAATTCAAGCACTGGGTTGTGTGACTCTCAGTGTGAGGGCCTCTGAGAACAATTCCTGAGCCTCAGACACGATGAGCTGTTTGCCCTCTTTCCACCAAACCCTGCCTCTTTCCTGTTGCTTAGGTCCAACCAACTGTGGACCTGGAAGCCACAGTGCCAGGGTCACATCCAGCTCTACCACTTCCTAGCTGCTGATCTCAGCACTTTCCTTAACCTCTGTATTCCTCAGTCTCTTCATCTGTAAAATAGACATGACAGGAGGAATACGCCACACAATTCAGTGCATGGCTCCTGGGAAGTCCCCCATAGATGGTGGTTGCTATGGTTACGGTGTGTTTGGAGCTGTCCCCCGCACTTTGTTCCCCGGCTTGTCATCAACCTCATTCCTCCCATCCTTGCATCCCTGACTTGGGAGGACACATCAGAAATCTCAGAGCCCCCTCCTTTCCAACACTGGGAAGGATGCCTGGATCAGACCTCAGCCCTCACAGGGGTGGCAGAACAAAGACAGCTGTAATCTGGCTGAGGGTTCAAGGTCACTCAAAGAGTGAGGGCAAAAGGACACGTTCAAGATACTCCATTCAAAGCTTCAGTTCAGATGGGGACATCCTGCGAGTAATTAGCAAGGCCTCTGGCCATGCGGCTTAGCTCCTGGGCCTGCGTCAGGGACTAATGAGGTGTGGCCGTGGGTTGATTTCTGCAGGATAGCTGCCCTCCCCTGGACATGCCCGGCCGCCCCCACCCTGAGCTCCTCCCCACAGCCTGCTCACATCTGAAACTCCACCATCGAAGACACATCACTTTAACTCACAGCTCCTATTCCCCATTATTGAAGTGCAGTTTCCACTGGGGAAGGCAGCACGGGGAGTCTCATGATCCGCGATTTTTTGTGCCAAAGTATGTGTGGCTCTGACGGATTTGCCTACCCAGCTGAATGGCTCCGGCACGGCTGTTTCACCTCCACACCTTTACATGCACTGAGCTCTCACCTCAGAGCACCTCTCCACTGCCAGGCCCCTGGCAAACATGCTACCCATCCTTCGAAACTTGATTCCCAGGTCACCACCGTTCTAAAGACTTGTGTGAGCTCACAGACAAAATTCACCTCTCCTCCACCTGAATTTTTCCTATACGTTATTCAAACCTTCTTATCACAAAGAGCTGAACTGATTTGTTTCCAATTCCATCTGGCTGTGCTGGTCTCAGTTCCCAGGAAGAGAGGTAGTGTCTTCTCCCATTATTCCCCAATACCTCCCCCATCTCTCTGTCTCTCTCTCACACAGACACACACACACACACACACACACGCCAGCCCACTTGGCCTTCCAAAGGGCTGGGCACATGCTAGGTATTCGCTGATTCTGGAGGAAAGGAATGAAGAACTCATCAGCCTGATGCCCCTCACTCGCCAGACCTCCCAGCATCCGGAGCTTCCGCCTACACACAGGACAAGACTCCTCAGTTCCGCTGAGGAAGTTCCTCCATTTAGGATCTGAGATGATGGCCAGGCTGCCAAGGGGGATAGAGCCCTGCCTGGCACTGGCAGCTGGTGAGGGGGAGAGCAGAGGACCCTGCCAGG
The DNA here is from genome assembly GCA_963573385.1 of Cacajao melanocephalus. Lineage (NCBI taxonomy): Eukaryota > Metazoa > Chordata > Mammalia > Primates > Pitheciidae > Cacajao > Cacajao melanocephalus. The sequence goes on along the minus strand of CAUYLG010021250.1, from coordinate 81,377 downwards.
CCTTCACAGCCGGGCCAGGGGCTATTTATACCCAGCTTCTGGCCCAGCCCTGCCCTTCCCTAGGGCCCTGCCGCCCTCCCGCTGAAGCTGGCTCATTCTTCACCTCGACCACCCACTGCCCAGCTGGGCCAAGGACAGACTGGGGCAGCCGGGAGGATGGGCCTCGGGTGCACTGCACATCAGACTGCTCGTGGAACTTCGGTGTTGACCCCTCGGAGTGAAACATCCCTTTCCAAATAGGCCAAACCTAAACCTCATGCATGGCCTCATCCAGCTCCCACCCCTACCCCAGTTCTGTGCCTCTATCCTGATAACACCTGCTGTGGCCAGAGGGCTGCAGGGGACCTGCATGGTGAGCACAAAGCAGAGAGAATTTTTTTTCCTTTTTTGAGACAGAGTCTCTCTCTGTCACCCAGGCTGGAGTGCAACAGCGTGATCTTGGCTCACTGCAACCTCCACCTCCCGGGTTCAAGAGATTCTCCTCCCTCAGCCTCCTAAGTAACTGGGATAATTTTTTGTATTTTTAGTAGAGATGGGGTTTCGCCATGTTGGCCAGGCTGGTCTCAAATTCCTGACCTCAAGTGATCCACCCACCTCAGCCTCCCAAAATGCTGGGATTATAGGCATGAGTCACTGCGCCCAGCCATAGAGAACATTTTTAATCAGTGAATTCAGGTCAGCCTGGATGCTGTGTTGACTTAGGTTCCTAACATACAGTGAGATACCTAAATGCGCCCTGTGCAGTGCGTCCCACCTCATCTGCCACTGGCATTGCTGACCTCAGATGCTGCCGTCCACCAGTGACGGCCAATCCCCTGCTGATGGGGGTCCAACTGTGCTGCCGGGGACACCCGCTGTGCTGCTGGCACCCACTCCCCTGAGTGATCCACTAGGGTATGCAGTCCTGCACCCAACCAGGTGGTCTCCAAATGGAATCATGCACAATCTCCCTCCTCCTCCCTACACACAGAACAGATGAAAAGAGGGCCCTGTCCCTCAAAAAGTTACACATAGAATTACCCTATAATCCAGCAGTGCCACTCCTGGTTATATACCCAAAAGAACTGAAAATGGGGATCCAACAGACACCCGTACACCAGTATTCATGGCAATGCGACTCACAGCAGCCAAAAGGTAGAAACAAGTCAAGAGTCCTCAGCAGACGAGTGGATACACAACAGCTGGCCCATCCTCATTCAGCCAGAAAAAGGAATGAGGCTGAGTGTGGTGGTGGTAATCCCAGAACTTTGGGAGGCCAAGGCGGGTGGATTACCTGAGGTCAGGAGTTTGAGATGTGCTGAGCCAACATGGTGAAACCCCATCTCTACTAAAAACACAAAAATTAGCCCGGCATTGTGACGCGTGCCTGTAGTCCCAGCTACTCGGGAGGCTAAGACAGGAGAATTGCTTGAACCCGAGAGGCGGAGGTTGCAGTGAGCCGAGATTGCCCCATTGCACTCCAGCCTGGGCAACAGAGCAAGATTCTGTCTCAAAAAAAAAAAAAAAAAAAGAACGAAATTCTGATGCAAGCTACAATGCAGAGGAACCTTGAAAACAAGCTAAGTGACAGAGTCAGACACAGAAGGACGAACACTTATGATTCCACTTCCATGAGGTGTCTAGGTAAATTCATAGGGACAGAAAGTGGGACAGAGGGAGAGAAGGGAAAGGAGAGAGTGAGAAGTGACCACGTAATAAGTATGGCATTTGGGATGATGGGAATAGACAGTGGTGATGGCTGCATAGCACTGGAATGTACTCGATGCCACTGAATAGTACACGTTAAAACGGTTAAATAGCAAAATGTAAAAGGAGAGGTGCTGCTTGCATCCCCAGCCTTCAACTTCCCACCAGAGCCCCTCCGCAGGACGAAATTCCAGGGCCCGGTCTAGTCTCATTACCCCTTTCTCTATATAGGAAGACTGAGGCCCAGAGAGGGTTTTGTCATTGTCCCGGGTCACGCACCTGGCTGTCCGGGAGGTGGGAGGAGAACCCAGGGCTTATGATTCTTTTACTCACCAGGCTCCTAACCTGGGAGTGATGAATGCACATTCTCAGAAGCTCCTCTGGGGCTGGGCACGAAAGGGACCCACCTGGCCCCATGTAGGTGGGGCTGCAGAAGGTGGGCCCAGGGAAAGGCTCCCCTCCCCGCTTCGGTCTCAGGGTATGCTCCGTGGCCAAGCCTTCCCCAGTCATGCTTCTTTTGCAGTCATGGGCCCTTTGCCTTTACCTTTCTCCATGGTGAAGCCTGACCATCTCCGCTAGCCCCAAAGGGAGGGCATCTTAAGACTGTGATCTGAAGATCTAGTGTCTCTTAAAATGACTGACATGGCTGTTGAGGGGGAGGAGAGGAGGGAGGGGAGGAGCAGGAGTCAGAAACCACCTCTCCTGCGGTCATTTCTCTCCTCCGGTAGTGGTGGCCCTGGTGCTTCTGTAAACCCCACAACAGCCCAGGGCCAGGTGCTCCACCTACTGGCTCCTGGGCAGTATTGGACAGAAGCCCAACCTGTTTCTGGGCCCAGAGGGGCCCCACCCTCCATGGAAACTTCTAGAAAGGAAAGGAAAGGTTTGAGGAAAGAGCAGGAAGCAAAGAACGAAGCGTTGGCTTTGGAACTCAGACCACTACCCTTCCACTTAGGTCAAGACATCATTCAGGACGGGCAGATGTCAAGACAGGAAGCTCAACAAGCTTAGGGGCGCGTGTGCACGCCATGGGGCTGGGCCCAGTGGACGCTGACGCACCCAGCTCCTGGAGCTTCAAGAAGGAAACCCAGAGTGGCGAGGCAGTCACCGCGGCAGACGAGGGAGGCCACAGGCCTGGACTGGAGCCACTCACCTGGCTGTTTGGCAGGGGGCTTGTGACAAAGCCAGAGAAACCGAGCTCAGGATTCCAGCTGCCACTGTTCCTGGCCCCGCTGGAACGCATGTGCGCCCTGCGACTACTGAGCACAGGTCTAGACCTCAACATTTCAGTGCAGGGCCAAGGGTAGGGGGTTTCTTCTGAGTCCAAAGGGGCTCAGGTGTGGCTGTGTCCTGTGGCTCTGGGAGAGCGCCCAGGTGCCTCAGGGGATGCCTTTCATCAAAGCCATGGGAGGCGTCTCTGGGCCTTGCCGTCAGGGGCAGTTTGTTCTCTCAACAGGGTGCAGGGGCTCTCTGGCTCTCCTGCATCTCCAGCAGGGGTGGGAGCACCCTTGCATATGTCTGGGAAGGAAGGGAAGGAAGGTGGAGTGGGTGCAGGCTCTGAGACCCTGAAGGGGCAGCTGCAGGGGCTCCCGTCTTGATTTAGCCCCAGCCGTCCAGACTAGGGCCTGGTGACCTGTGGAGTCAATGGAGGTGACTGTCTAGAGAGTAGGTTAAAGTCTGGCCTTGGTAAACAAAGTCATTCACCGCCTATTCACCCAACACGCATGTATTGAGTGATGACTCTCAGTCTGGCAGGGCTCCAGGTTCTGGGAATGTGGAGATGAATGAAGCCACACCCAAGGAGCACCCAGCCCCCAAGGCTCCTGTTAGTAACAGACCAACAAGCCTTTCTTGAGCACCTACTAGGTATGGGCACCGTGGGTGCCTTAAATGAGTGAGACATGGTCCCAAGCCACTTTTAACTTACAGCTCCAGTAACCTCCAGGCCAGAGTGTGCATGGTCAGGGCAAGCAATCTCCAGGAACAGGGCAAGTGGGTGTGCACTGCCTGTGGAGGGCTCCATGTGGAGCAGCTGCTGGGCTAGAGAAGGATGGCTAGGGGCCCTCAGGTAAAGTCGGGTGGCAGGGGGACAGCCCCAGGCAAGGGGGCATGTCCCCCCAAACCAGGATCTAGGAATCACACAGAGGAGCAGAGGATGGAAAGCAGCTAGAAAGGGGCCCTGAGTGCCAGACATTATTCGTACAGGCTAGCAGCTTCCTTAACTGGGCTTTGGAATATTGTCCTGTTAGTCATGTGCAAAATGGGACAAGAGGTGGGCGCTGGGAAAGCAGCTGCGAGCGGCGGGGGGGTGACATGGATGCTAAGGAGACTCTGGGGCCTGGGGATCCATTGCAACCTCCCAGGGCCCAGCTCTCACTGTGCAGCTGGGCTGAGACCCACCCGCCTGGGTCACCAGGGTTTGTGGCCGGGGATGGGCCCCCTGGCCATCTCAAGACAGTGGCTTCAGGAACAGACAGGAAGCTGTGAATAAGGACTGATAACCATCTAGTCCCATGAGAAACCGGAGGAAGGAAGAAAGTGTGGCCAAGGTTTTGAGCCAGGATGACCAGGAAGATGGAGATGGTGTCCACTAAGATGGAAGGGAAGAAGGAAAGCAGCTTTGGAAACAAGACGAGGAAGTGTTTGGGGCCAGAGAGCCCTCCAGGTACCATGTGCAGACAGAGCTGGGTCCAAGAGGGGAACAGAGGCTAGAAATCCATCTGGGGATGTTTGTCTGAGAGCTAAAAGTTGAATTATACTTTCGGCCCAATCTCGGCTGTGGGCACACGAGGTTGGGGCAGGGGCTGAGCCTCACGGTGGGAGCAGCAATGCCATATGCCAGCGGTAGTGGGTGGAGGTGGGGAAAACCAGGGAGGGAGGCAGAGAGCTGGGGTCCGAAGGCCAGCCGCCCAACTTCAGGGCCTGAACCTCACACTAGGGGACTGGAAAGGTGCGCTCTCCCAAAACCTCAGCCCCCGCCCAGCCAACACTGGCAGCAGGCGCCCAGCTCTGGCTTGTGTCCTCCGTATTCCAGACACGGTCCCCAGGAGACGCACAGTCAGCATACGTAGACAGAGGGAGCCTCCATGCCCTCCCTCCTCTGCACTTCCCCCTTTCACTTTTCTTAGGATGCATCCTAAGACTTCAGTGCACAGCCATCTTTCCTTGGGGACCCCTCTCTGACCACACAGTGGGACCTTCCAGCCCTGACCCTGCTCCTGTCACAAGCTACAAAGCCAGCTCTTCCCTGTTGCCCTGGGACCCAGGTTGGCTCAGCTGAACTCTGAACCTTTGGGCTTTGGCCAGCCCTTCCTGGACCTGTCACCCTGCATTGGGTCACTAATGTCACCGTGAGTACAGCAGGAACAGGAAGGTGGGGCCTGGGGGTGACTCTGAGTAGAAGGGGATATCCCAGGCAGTGATCCACGTCATGGGAGAAAAACAGACCCACATGGAGAAAAGAAAGCCAAGTAAAAAGCCATTCCTTCCATCGGGCAGGAGCCCCTGAGCACAGGCCCCTGGAGCCTGGGAAACTCACAAGCCCTGCTGGCCAAATGACCGCTCCTACATGCTGGGAGCGACTTTAGCAGCTCCCTTCTGCCCCTAGCTTCTAAGGATTTGCTTTTCAGGGCCACGAGGGCCCTTCCAAGGAGGTGGCACAGCTCAGCTGCCGGGGACCACCTGAAAGCCCGGGAGGGCCACGGTTCTGGGCAGCCATGGGAAGAAGGGAAGGGTGGGGGCAGGGGCTCAAAGCCAAGAATTTGGCAGCAGACTGGGCCCCTAGTCAGAGGGAAGAGGCTGCGGGCCCTGCGCTCCAACCCAGGGAGCCCTGTGGGATGTTTCTTTGGGGAGAAAAGGGAAGGGAGGGCAGGGGTGTGGAGGGCGGGGCAGGGCCTGGGCTGGAATGCTACAGCTTCTGTTCTCCAAAGCAGCTCCCGGAGCGCCTGCCTGCGGCTCTGGCTGATCTGATAAGATGTGACAAGACGGCCTGAAAAATGTTGAAACCTGTAAAATGTTGAAACCTGTTTTTTGTTGTGTTGTGAGCATGAAGTGTTTTTTTCTTTCTCCCCACCCCCCTCCCCATTTCACAGGAAAGTGAAGTTGATCAGACTGGGAAAAGGGAGGAGGGCAGAGAGAGGGATCATTGCCTTCAGCCACACTGTGGTGCGGGGCATGGAGCAGTCTGGTGGGACCTGGGGAGGAGGAAAGAGGGTGGGAACAGGAGGGAAGAGGGGGCAAGAGGTGAGAGGAGTCAAGGGGGAGAGGAGGAGGAGGACAGGAGAAGCAGGGGAGGGCAGGGCCCTGCACCCCTGGCCTGCTCAGCAGCCCCAGCCTGTCCTCCCCAGGACCAAACACAGTCCCCGACTTGGCACCTCAGAGGGAACCAGGGCTTTGGGTCTCTTCCTTCAGGCAGAGGATTCACAGAGAAGGGCCTGGGCCCAGAGGGGTGTCCTGAGACAGGCAAAAGGGGAGACCTCACCCTTCAGACCCCAGAGGGTCTGAGAGGCACCAAGCCCGCAGGTTGGCATATGCTGCCCGGTGACCACAGAAGGAAACAGTTCCCCAGGACGCACGCCAAGAGCTGGGTCAGTTTCTCCACTTTGCTGCACAGTTGAGGACTCACAGGTGAGCCCAGACGCCCTGTGCTTGCTCAGGTAGAGCCCCAGCCCTCTGCCTTCAAACACGCAAAGCCGTGCCGTGTTCTCAGCGTTACAGAAGACACCATCAAGGCCCAGAGGCCTACTTGAAGTGACAGCATTTATGCCCATTTTGATGATTGTCATACAGCTTCCTCTAAATGTCTAGCGTTGCCAACTCGGGCTGAACATTCTAGAACATTCTAGAAACCCTGGTGAGCCCAGGTGTCTCTGGGATGCTCATCAGTGCAAAGACAGATGTTCAGTAAAGACCATTTTTTCTTTTTTTTAAGACAGGGTCTCACTCTGTCACGCAGGCTGCAGTGCAGTGGCACAATCACAGCTCACTGTAGCCTTCAACTCCTTGGCTCAAGCAGTCCTCCCATCTCAGCCTCCTGAGTAATTGAGACTATAGGCACATGCCACTATGCTCTGCTAATTTAAAAATTTTTTTTGTAGATGGGGTCTTGCTATGTTGCCAGGCGGGGTTTCAAACTCCTGGGCCCAAGCAATCCTCCCACCTTAGCCTCCCCAAGTGCTGGCATTGCAGGTGTGAGCCACTGTGCCCAGCCAATAAAGACCTATTGAATAAAAGTCTCCACCTGTGAATGTTTTCTTGCTATTGGAGTAGGGCAGGGGTAGGGACAATGGGAGAGCCCTGAAAAGGCTTTAGGATCATTCTGTAAATGGCCACGCAAGTTAGTGACTCCATTACAATATTAGGTCATAGAATGTCAAAGCTAGATGGGACCTCTGACATCACCAAGTTCAGCTCCTTGGGGGAACCAAGGTTCAGGGAAGCGAAGTGCCTTCCCCCTTGTTCCTCCACTGGTTGGAGGCAGTGCAGAGGGCACAGCCCAGGCCTGCTGACTCCCAGCCAGAGCTCTGTCTCCCTTACAGCACACAGATCCTTCCTGAAGCCTCCCAGACCTGACCGTCCGAGGGCTGGGCCTCATTCAGTACCTGCGTACTGTGTGGCCGAGATGTATAAGATGTAGCCTCCACCCTCCTCATGACCCCACCTCAGTGCACGTGACCAGTCAGTGGCAGAATATGAGGAGTCCCACCTGGGACTTCCAGGAACAAGGGTGCCGAGGAGAGAGGAACTGGGAGACGGCAAAGAAGACATCTTCAAAGAGGTGACATTTGAGCTGGGTCTTGGAGTTGAAACAGCTTGGCCAACTTTTCCTCCTGGAGCTTGGCCATCTGTTTCTTTGCCTCCCACTCCACTAAGCGGGATTCTCATTCAAACTGTTCCAAAGCCACGTTTGCATCTTTAGCTCATTTTAACCTTGTAACGTTTCTCCCCTTCCTGACTCCTCCAAACCCTAAGTCAGTCTCCCATTTTACAGATGGGGAAATGAGAGCCTTACAGAGTTAGGTTGCTGTTCTGAGAAGCCAAGTCTGCTGGTTCCCACACCAGGAATTTGCCGGGTCCACACATTGCTATACCCTTGAAGCCAGTTCTGATAAAAGACAAAACATAGCCTGCCCAGCCTTCTTGTTCACTTCCTACCCCAGACTCCTATTCATCCCTCAAGGTCCCATGTTTAAATCCCCTCATAATGTCTCTAATTCAAATTGTTCCCTCTGGCCATTTTCCCAGCTCTTATGCATCCCTCAGGTGTAACCTTCAACACACTCAAGTGAATTGTCCACCCACTCCTGGTGAGTTTTTTGAGAGGAGAGATTCTTTCACTCGTTTACATATGGAATCCAGCCCCTGGTTCGCTAGCAGGTACAGTGGCCCTGCGAGGACCTCCCTGCCTCCTTTCGCTGGACTCAGCAGCCCCACTGAGTGCCCAGTCCTTCCCCTCATCTCTCCCAGATCCCACAGGCTGTCTCCACGACAAGCTGAGGGCAGGTGATGGCCATGGCCCTGCTGGCTCTCTGGGCCTTTTAACACAGCTGCTGGCTCCACGGTTTAGGAGTCCTTTGTTTGACTCTTAGAAGCTGCCCAGTGGGGAACACTCAAAGCTGTGCTGCTTGGCTGGGAGCTCACTCTTAGAGCAGCTCCCCTGGGCTCCTCAGAGAGCCACCAGCCTGGTGTGTGTCTTTATTCAATAAACATTCACGCTGGGTCAGGCCTTATGCTGGACACCAGGAGCACTGGTGCGTGGGGCACTGCTGGTCTCGCAAGGACTCCCAGCTGAGCCTGGAGTTGCCTGGAGGTAGCCCATCCTCCTCTTTATGGGGTCCCAGAGACCACCCAGCCCGCCTCACACCTGGACAGCACTGGCCACCAGAGCTGGCACCTACCTGGACTGTCCCACCCACTCCCTTATTCTATGCCCTTCAGAAAACCAAGGACAGTCCCTGACCAGCTGGCTACTGGGGTCAGGGATGCAGGCTGGCACTTTGGTAGTCGGATCACTTGAGGTGGTTTTGAAAAATCTAGACACCTGGGCTCCAAGGCCAGCGCTGCAGGATCAGAGCCTCTGGGGAGGAGTCCAGGAAGCGGGATCATTAAAACCCCCGCCGGAAGTGTGGCAGTAGAATGGTATAAGATGATGCAGCAGGAAGGCCCCAACCTCCCCTGTGACATTCTCTGGCCAAAGAGGTTTAATCTGATCTAACCAAGTGTTGAGAGGTAACTTCTGGTTATCAGGGAACACGAAGGACAGAGGAACAAACCAAATGACACCGTGGGGAAGCCACCGGACTAATTTAGAGCAGGGCTTGAACCCAGGGCCCTGCCAGCTGTAGTACTACACCATGGCACACCATGGCAGGGAACCTCGAGGCCACAGGGCACTGGACACTGCCCAGGGCTCCAGCTTAGACCTCCAGCTGGGCCTGGCGCTGGCCCTGGAGCCAGCAATGGCAGGTGCGCACGAAGGAGCCGGCTGCAGGTCGGGAGGCCTCACAGGAGGTGCTGCAACCACACCCGGGTGCTCAGGGCAACGATCCCACTCTCTGCCTTTCAAGGTGGGTATTTCCACCACATTCCCAGAAGGGCTTCTTTGCGCCTGGTCCCCCCACGGCGCTGAGGACGGGCAGGTGAAAACAGCCCTGCCCGGCACCTGGACTTCCCCCGCTCTATTTAGGGAGGCCCCACCCAAGTTCAAAGCGCTGGCTGCCCCTCCCTCGCAGCCCCATTCCCCATCCCCAGGCGAGGCAGTCCAGAGCGAGCCTCGACATTTTCCTCTGCACCTCCTTCCCCCAGCCTCATCAGTCCCTGCCGCCCGTTCCTCCTCCGCAGGGTCCTGGCTTTTTAGCTCTGTCCTCTCCTTGCAACAGGCGCCTGGGTTTGCAAGCATGCACTCTGCACGTTAGGAGCCAAATCCGGGTTCATTACAGACCTGTGCAGGACTTCATTACATATTCCAGCACTCAGCAGGGTGGGCCGTTGGTTCTCATCCCTGGCTGCATAGTAAGTGGCCCTGCTGAGCTTAGAAAGAAGGCTGCCTGGCCCCCCCTGCAGAGAAAGGGATTTAAGTGGTCTAGGTGCCCCCTCCCCTCTGTGGTATCCTCCCTTCCTCCCTCAACATTGAGAAGCGCTGTCCTAGGTGACAGGCAGGGCCTAGGGACCTGCCCACGGCCACACCCTGGGTCCACAGCTGGGCCTCCTCGGTCCTCTGCCCTCCCCCACCCCCCAGGCCCCACCTCCTCTACTCCCAGTACCAGTCGCTTCTTTCCAAGTCATTAGGATCAACCTGTCCCCTCTTTTCCCACCTCTGGTCTTGTCCACTTCCTCTCCTGAAGTAGCCCTCCCTCATCCTCTCTCTCCTGGCCTCTCAGCAAATCTCCATCTTCACACCACAGAAGCAAAACTTTCCTGATCCAGCAGCCATGAGGAAGAAGTGTTTGGACATGCCCCTCCATTTCGATGCACCTTGGCAGAACTCAGACGCCAGCCGCCACACTCACATGTTATGTGCGTTCCAAACCACACGCTGACTTACGTCGGAAAAGGGCAAGATAAAAGATGCATTTCAAAAGCGGCCTTTCCTCCTGCAGCCTAAAGCATCATCTGGCGACCCCTGTCCGGGCCCAGCTCCTCGTTTTCTCTGGGGTTTTTCTCTCTTCTTTCCCCTTCCTCCTGATTTCCCCATTTAGCTGTCGTAGCCGCAGTGAGGGCGTATCTGTGAGTAGGTGGAAGTCCTCTCTTCAAAGGTACAGGATGCTGACACTCTTGGGGTTCAAAGTAGCAAGCCTTTCCCCTACTGGGTTAGGGGCTCCACACCTTCCTTGGTTTTTGCCCGCAGCTACTTTTTCCCCCACCCCAAGACTTTGCTTTTCTCACTCTTTTTGGGTTTTTTGAGACAGAGTTTCTGTCTGTCACCCAGGCTGGAATGAAGTGGCATGATCTCAGCTCACTGCAACCTCCGTCTTCCAGATTCAAGCTATTCTGCTGTCTCAGCCTCCCGAGTAGCTGGGATTACGGGCATGCAGCACCACACTCGGCTAATTTTCTTTGTATTTTTAATAGAGACGGGGTTTCACCATGTCGGCCAGGCTGGTCTCAAACTCCTGACCTTAAGTGATCCGCTTCAGCCTCCCAAAGTGCTGGGATTACAGGTGTGAGCCACCGTGCCTGGCCTCCTCACTCTTTTCTGCAGAACCTCCCCTCCCCTCCCACTCCTTTCCCTCCCTTCACTGGATACCACACCCTGTCACCCCACCAGGCCAGGCATGTCCTGCTGGTAAGGGTGCTGGGGAGCAGGGAGTTTCTGTGATTTCTGTCTGCGTTCTACTCACATTCATCACAAAAGTAGGAAGGTATTTCTTCTGGGGAAAGCACACTGTGTGTAGAAAAGATAAAATCTCTCTCTCTGGCTGGCCCAGTGGCTCATGCCTATAATCTCAGCACTTCAGAAGGTTGAGGTAGGAGGATAGCCTGAGGCCAGGAGTTTGAGACCAGCCTGGGCAACACAGCGAGACCCTGTCTCTACAAAATACAGAAAAATTAGCCGGGCGTGGTGGTGCATGCTTGTAGTCCCAGCTACTGGGAAGGCTGAGGCAGGAGGATCGCTTGAGCCCAGGAGTTAGAGGCTATAGTGAGCCGTGATTGCACCACTGCATTTCAGCCTGAGCAACAGAGTGAGACCCTGTTTCTTAACAAAACAAAAGAAAACAACTCTCTCTTACACATACACACACAGAAATAGCGAACATTTAAAGTCAAAAAATTCTAATTCTCTGCAAATGAGATGTGTGTTCAACACAAAAGGCAAAACGTCAACGGACATTAGCTCCAGTTAAGGCTCCCCCAGGACTCACCCTGGCCTCAGAAAAGGCCGAATCACCACAGGTGGGAGGAGGTGTCCTCCAAACAGAGGGGGTGATGACATCATGGAGCACCTTTATGGGGACACTCAGGCTGTGAATGAAATAAATAATGCTTTCATAGGTGCATACCCAGTGATGAATAAGATGAGGTGGGGTCCATTTATTTGGGTAAAGAGTGGTTAATAAGGTAGTGAAGAACTCCACTAATTTCCTAACTCTGCTCTGAATAGGGTAGTAAGAGGCCCTATTTACTGGGGCACTCAGACTGGCCACTGTTAATAATAATAGCTAACATTTTTCGAGGTCTGACTGTGTGCCAGTTGCTATGTAAAGCACTTGACATAGAATATAGCCTGTAATTTGCCAAAGAACCCAATTTGATGAATGATGACGTGGGCTCAGAGAGGCTAAGTGACTTGTCTAAAGTCACACGGTTAGGAAATGGTGGCACTGAGGTGGTGAAAAAAGCAGTGAGGGCTGGGGGAGGTGGCTCACACCTGTAATCCCAGCACTTTGAGAGGCCGAGGCAGGAGGATCACTTGGGTTTAGATGTTTAAGACCAGCCTGGCCAAGACAGCAGTACCTTGTCTCTAGTAAAATTAAAAAAAAAAAATTAGCTGGGCATGGTGGTGCCCACCTGTAGTCCCAGCTACTTGAGAGGCTGAGTCGGGAGGATTGCTTGAGCCCAGGAGGTCGAGGCTGCAGTGAGCGAGCCAAGATCAAGCCATTTCACTCTAACCTGGGTGACAGAGCGAGACCCTGTCTTAAAAAAAAAAGTGCCGGGAGACATTTACCAGGACGGGGCTTGCAGGGAGCATGCTCACGAGAAGGGAAGGAAGGAGGCGCTCAGGCCCTGCCGTGCTGCTCTGGCTGCGGTTGGGATGAACAGCCCTGTACATTCAAATGCCGGGCTCCCGCCATCAATCTTTTTTCTTTTCAATGTTGCCATGGATCTTCCGCACTGGAGGTCCATTTCTCTGTATCTCAGACAAGGCTGGACCCACGACCAAGGCATCGCAGGAGGAGAGGAGACCCTGCTTACCTCACCTGTGTCCCTGTGAGCCTCCAATTTGGGCCTTGTTTCCTGCCCTCAGGTGCTGAGGGCTGGAGGCATTTGTGTGTGAGACAGTACATGGAATTTCAGGGGACCAGAGAATTCAAGGTGGCAGAGGGTTAACGGGACCTCTCCCAGGACACCACGCCCAGCAGATGGTGACAAATGTGGGCAAGAGTCCCCGAGAGAGAGGCCAGGGTAGATGACGCACGTTCCCAGCACCTTCCAGCGTGCAAAGCATTTCCCCACACAGCTTCTCCATGAACCCTTTCAACGGCCCTGAGAGCAGAGATGCCGGCTCCACTTTACAAATGAGGAAACTGAGGCTCGGACACATTGCCAGAAGCCAGGAAGTGGAAGTAGAGTTGGACTCCAGATCCCATGCTGTCACTATTTTGCTACTCTGTCCAGACCCCGCCCTCTGCAGATACCCAGTTTATTCCAGCAGAGTACATTTATTTGGCACCTGCTGTGTGCTCTGCACTGAAGGTGGCATGATGGGGAGATAACCAAGACACTGTCACACGGTGAAATCTAACAGGCAGGCCATGTTCTTAGGAGTGGCAAGAGGTTAGCAAGGGGACAGCCAGCTTATAAACTGGTGGGGGGACGACGGGGGAGAGCAAGTGAAGGAGGACATGGAACAGGAGTGGGGGTGGATAAGCCACAAGACCTCAGAGAACTGTGCCCTGAGAGAAAAGGAAGAGGATGGGCATTTCTGGGACACTGATGTCACATGAAACTCTAAAACCCAAGGGACCAAGAAGGAAGGAGGCCAGGGCCTGAGGTCCTTCTGATCAGCTTCAATCCCACCAGCAGTGAAGAGGGATCACCATCTGTGGGCCTGAGAGAAGCCCAGGCCCTATATGCAGGCTGGACCCCCCAACAGGAGCTGTCAGAGCTGGAAGGAGCCTTGGGGGTCGTCTGGCCCAGCCTGCATATTGCACAGGGATCAGAACCAAAGGCCACTTCATTGAGCTGAGGACCCAAAGAACGTAGCCAGCTCTGAGAAGGGTTCTTCAAGGCTCTGGCTCGCCTTTGTTCGCAGAACACACCGTACCACCATGGAGAGGATAAAAATCCAAAATTCAGGATCTCAACCCATTCTCACATTAGTCGAACTTCAGCAGTCTATTGATCTGTACATACCTGGGGATTCCCTCCTTTCTCCAGAGCAGGAAGATCTCAGCCTCCCTCCAGCAGCTTCTCAGGACTTTTTTTTTTTTGAAACAGAATCTTGCTCCGTCACGCAGGCTGGAGTTCAGTAGCTCGATTTTAGCTCACTGCAACCTCCACCTCCCGAGTTCAAGTGATTCTCATGCCTCAGCCTCTGGAGTAGATGGGATTACAGGCACCCTCCACCAAGCCCGACTAATTTTTGTATTTTTAGTAGAGATGGGTTTCTCCATGTGGGCCAGGCTAGTCTTAAACTCGTGACCTCAGGTGATCTGCCCACCTCAGCTTCCCAAAGTGCTAGGATTATAGATGTTAGCCACTGTGCCCAGCTGTTCCCAGGGCATTTCTGAGACACCTGGTGGAATTCTTACCTGCTTACCCAACTGTGTCCCTCTGAGCCTCCATTTTGGCCCTCGTTTCCTGTCCTTGGGTGCTGAGGGAGTAGCTGTTCCCTGCCAGGAATGAAGCCCCCAAACTTGTCTGCTCCCCATAAACACCCTCTGGAATGTGCATCTCAAACCTCCTACCCCACACCACTGCATTCAGCCCCTCTGCTGACACCCCATGTCTCACTTGCCTGGTGTGGCCAGAGCTGGGGATGGTGAAAGAATAAAGCCTTAGGTCATGTGGAAAGCAGAACACCGACCCGTGACTTCTGGGGCTTCCCTCCGAGGTGGGGGAGAATGGAAGAGCGGCCTCTGGGGTCTGAGAAGGCCGGCTGGCAAAGGGACAACAGCAAATTCTCCTCCAACGACCCTCGGCCCCTGATGGTGCCCTGTCCAACCCTCCTAGATCCGAAGCTGCGAGCCCTCAGAACGTGGCCACTTCGAACCCAGCTCCCTTGCCTGGCTAAAAGCCACCACAGGTGTCCGGCCTGCAAACTTTTCCTGGCACACAGGGCCCTGTGCAAGGGGCATTAGGCGACAACACCCAGCCCGGGTCCGGGACCGCCCTGCTGTTCTGTGGCTCTGCTGACTCATAGACAATTCTGCCGCTGCACAGGCTCAAAGCCAGCCCCACCCCAGGATCTCTGTCTTCCTGGGTCTATCGTGAAGGTGCTGGTCACCCCCAGGCCTCGAAGACAACTCCTTCTCCTTCACTGTGCGTTCTTGTTCTCTGTCTCTCTCTGTCTCTCTCTCTCTCTCTCTCACACACACACACACACACGCACGCACACACGTATGCATACATGTTAAAGCCAATACTGCAGTGCCATGGATTTCCATTTTGTCTTGATGAATAGAGGATTAAAAAAAAAAGAACTGATCAGGTTGTCGGAAGGGTAATTATAAGTGAAAAGAAACAGAGGAGGCTGGACGCAGTGGCTCACACCTGTAATCCCAGCACTTTGGGAGGCTGAGGCTGGCGGATCACAAGGTCAAGAGATCGAGATCATCCTGGCTAACATGGTGAAACCCTGTCTCTCCTAAAAATACAAAAATTATCTGGGCATGGTGGTGTGCACCTGTAGTCCCAGCTACTTGGGAGGCTGAGGCAGGAGAATCGTTTGAACCCGGGAGGCGGAGGTTGCAGTGAGTCAAGATCATGCCACTGCACTCCAGCCTGGAGACAGAGCGAGACTCCATCTCAAAAAAAAAAAAAACAAAGAAAGAAAGAAACAGAGGAGCTGTCCGATCCCCCAGGTGGTAAGCAGCACCCTCTCCGCCTGCAGGCCAGGGCTTCCTGATCTGGCTGACCCGAATCCTGATCTTATTGCTACCACCCATTACCGTATTTCCTTCCAAAGCTACCATATTTCAGCTTCCTAATGAGAAAAGCATCACCCTCTTCAAAGAGACTCTGGGGAGGACTAACTGAAATTAGGTAGATAAAGCTGTCATCACAGTCCCTAGCACACAATCAATGGTGGTTGCCATGGTCATAGTGCTAATACAGACCAGTGGCATCCTCTGTGCCAGGCAGCATTTGTGTGCTTGCCACATATTAACCCCCGTAGTAAGTCCATAAAGAAGGTATGTTATCATCACCTCTATTTTGCTGGGGAAACTGAGGCAGAGATTGGTCCATGTTACCCAGGTAATTAGAGAAACATCTGAGCTGGCTCCAGAGGCTAAAGACTTAACCACAATGTTCTCCTGCCTCTCTCAGAAGAAATCAGATGAGAGATCGCATCTAGAAAAAAAACAAAACAAAACCCAAAAAATAACAACAAAAAAAAGAAAAAACAAAAAGAATTTAAAAAATAAAATAAATAATAAAAAAAATTGAAAAAAAAGAGAGAGATCTCATCTGTACGCCCCACTTGGGCAAGGGGCAGTGGGCGACAACACCAAGCCAGTTCCAGGAGCGCCCTGCTGTTCTGCGGCACTGCTGACTCACAGGCGATTCTGTCACTGCGCAGGCTCAAAGCCAGCCCCACCCCAGGATCTCTGTCTTCCTGGGCCTTTCATGAAGGTGCTGGTCACCCCCAGGTAAGTGCAACGTGGTTCCTGCCCCACAGGGTCTCCCGGCCTCACTGGCTGACAGATACAACTACAGGAGGCCTAAGAGGGGAGAGCGATTCACCAGCCAGACAGCCCGGGTGTCCCCTGGTGCAAGTTGAGCAGTGCCTGATCAGTCCCTGCTCCCTGACTGCCACCTAGGAGAGGGCTCAGCTGGATGGCTGACTGATTGGCTGACTGCTTCATTCATTCACTCTTGAGTGCATTCATTTATTCCTGCAACTCAGGCCCCTCCAGAACGGGTGGTCTGGACTGAACTAGTTCACACAGGATGATTACAACAGAACTCAGAGGACTCTTAGCTTGGTTACCGAGGAAAATAAGACCACAAGACCAAACTGACATGAAATAGGCAGAAGAATCTTCTCGATCCCATCTTCCAAACAGGGCTCCACGTTAAATACTTTTGGAAAACAAGTTAAACAAATGAAAACAAAGTCATACTGGCAGAGCCTCTCAGAGCTGCGACTATGCTAATGAGCTGCTAATATTCAAATGAGCACAGTCAACACCGGGAGGCTCCACGTTGCCTGTGGCGGTTCCTAAGTTGATTTGACTCTGGAAGCCTTTCTCAACAGGATTACGTGGAGCTGATGTTATAAGAAACACACTACGTGATGTCCTGCTCTGACCCAAAAGATGTCTGCAAAAGCTGTCCCAAAAAGCTGGGAGAGAGCAGAAGTGAGGCTGGGAGGAAGTGAGCTGCCAGGAAAATGGTAGCTCCAAGCTGGTTTTTGAAAAATCCTGGGACGTTCACGGCCAGGTGGAGGAGGGAAAGGAAAGAGTTTTCCAGTAGGGAATGGTGAAGGCCCAAGGTAGTTGAGTCCTCAGGAGTGGGCCTGCCCCAGGCGTGAAGGAGGGCCTTGGGCCATGGGAAAAGCCATCTCAAAGATGAGAGCACAGATGGGCACGACCTCTTTGGAAAAGTCTGGCGTCATCTTGTAAAACCAAACATTCACACACCCTGCAACCCAAAGTTCCCCGCCTAGGCAGGTACGTCCATGAACACCTTTCCCTGCTGTGCACAGCGAGAAGCACGACCATGGCCAGGAGACAAAATCGATAAACTGCATATTCTAATGATGGACTATTATGCAGCTGTGAGCATGTGAGAACTACAGCAAGACCCAGTAACAGTTTGAAACTTAGCAACACAATGCAGAAAGAGAAGAGCTCGCCATAGAAGGCCACAGCAGCCGGGTGCGGTGGCTCACGCCTGAAATCCCAGCACTTTGGGAGGCCGAGGCGGGCAGATCATCTGAGGTCAGGAGTTCAAGACCAGACTGAACCCCCGTTTCACCATGATGAAACCCCATCTCTACTAAAAAAATACAAAAATTAGCAGGTGTGGTGGCACGTGCCTGTAGTCCCAGCTACTTGGGAGGCTGAGGCAGGAGGATCACTTGAACCCAGGAGGCAGAGGTTGCAGTGAGCCAAGATCGCACCACTGCCCTCCAGCCTGGATAACTAGACTGAAACTCTGTCTAAAAAAAAAAAAAAGGAAGGCCATGTGGTATAATACCATTTTTATAATGCTAAAAACCTGTAAAATAAAACATTTTGTTTAGGCATTATTACCTGGGAAAACCAGTTTCATTTTGTTTTTGTTTCGAGACGGGGTCTCGCTCTGTTGCCCAAGCTGGAGTGCAGTGGCGTGATCCTGGCTCTCTGCAACCTCTGCCTCCTGGATTCAAATGATTCTCCTGCTTCAGCCTCCCAAGCAGCTGGGACCACAGGCGTGTGCCACCACGCCTGGCTAATTTTTGTATTTTTAGTAGAGACGGGGTTTCACCATGTTGGCCAGGCTGGTCTTCAACTCCCAACCTCAGGTGATCCACCCACCTCAGCCTCCCAAAGTGCTGGGATTACAGGTGTCAGCTACCATGCCCAACCAAAAACCAGTATTTTTAAGTAATGAAATAAATATGTAAAATTCAGGGTGTGTTCTCACCTGGAGGGAGATGGGGAATGGGCTGAGGAGGATCCACAGATAGACACAAAGGTCTAATCGCTGTCTGGTCCTTCAAGGGTATGGTGAGGCTCCGGTTTTCATTCTGTTATTATATCTAATATCTATGATTGCTCTCTTATATAGGTCAAGTATTATGTAATAAAATATTTTTTATCAGCTTGCAGGAGAACAGCTGGTATCTGTTTAGGCTTGTGCCAGCCGTACCATTGGCACACCAGTGCTTCTTTGCCATGAATTTCTTCTCAGCGTTTAGCAGGCCTCTCTCGCCTAAAGGTTGGATGCACACAGTGACTGCCAACCCTGGGTCAGCCTGCATCCCACCTAGGCCTCCAGCACGCCCAGCCACACTGACTCACTGTGCTTAGCAGGGCTTAACGGCCTCAGCTGTTAACTAGGGTGATATGAAACCTACATGGGCCACTCCTTGGAACCCCCCTACAAATCCCTGATAACTAACCACATTTAATTCACCCTTCCCTTCTGAGAATTGAAGGCCTTTGTGAGTATTCTGGCCAAACAGGATACGAGAACGCAAGGTCATGCCAGAGCCTGCATTGCCTTTGGTCCACCGAGTCACAGGCTTCTGCCACATGCCTCCCCAGCCTCTTCTTTCTCCAGATGGGCTGATTGGTTGGGACAAGCCAACATAAAGTGTATGGGCTTCCCTGAAGCCAGGCTTTTCTGTTTTGGAAGGAATTCAGATCTTTCCGCTCTAAAGAAGTCTGGCCTGGGAGAGAATATTTTTATAACCCTGCCACATTAGATGACCTGTAGAACATCCTTAACTACTCACCTTCACATCAGTTTCTGTCTATTATTTCTTCTTCTTCTTCTTCTTCTTTTTTTTTTTTTTTTTAGATGGAGTCTCAGTCTGTTGCCCAGGCTGGAATGCAGTGGCATGATCTTGGCTCACTGCAACCTCTGCCTTCCAGGTTCAAGCGATTCTCCCACCTCAGCCTCCTGAGTAGCTGGGATTACAGGTGTGCACCACCACACCTGGCTAATTTTTGTTTTTTTAGTAGAGACAGCACTTCACCATGTTGGCCAGGCTGGTCTCAAACTCCTGACTTCAAATGATCTGTCCACCTTGGCCTCCCAAAGTGTTAGGATTACAGGCATGAGCCATTTGCCTGTCCAGGTTGTCTATTATTTCATTTCAATCTCACAACTACCCTGAGGTCACCTTGTTGACCCCCATTCTACTGCGGAAGAGACTGAGTCGCAGCGATTGTTGAGCAACCACTCAAAGCAAAGTTCTAGAGCTATGCAGTGGACATCTGGGATTTGCACCACAGCTGTTTCTGTCACAGAGGCTACCCTCTTTCTGGAGTGCTATGTTGCCTCCCCCCACAGAGGTTAGATGCCTGGAACTGGACTTCCTGGGAGATCACAGAGTGAGGGGAATGCTGTCCCAAAGAGTGGGGACCACCTGAGCCTGCACTGCAGCCTGCTTGGGAAGGAGCCTGATTCCTGGGCCAACTGATAACAGAATTCCTATTTATTTATTGGAGATGGAGTCTCACTCTGTTGCCCACACTGGAGTGCAGTGGCATGACCTTGGCTCACTGCAACCTCTACCTCCCAGGTTCAAGTGATTCTCCTGACTCAGCCCTCCCAAGTAGCTGGGATTACAGGCACACACCACCACGCCTGGCTGATTTTTGTATGTTTAGTAGAGACAGGGGTTCACCATGTTGGCCAGGCTGGTCTCAAACTCCTGACTTCAGGTGATCCACCTGCTTCGGCCTCCCAAAGTGTTGGGACTACAGGTGTGAGCCACCGCTCCTGGCCCGACAACAGAATTCCTAACTGTGCTCCTGCAGCACTCAGGACATGTATGAGGCTTGCTAGTGATGTAGCAGAATCCCTGCCCTCAGGGGCTGACCCTTGCATTGGGAAGACAAGACAGATACACATGAAGAGTTATCTGAGAATACAGAAAAATACGCAAGTGCCAGCTGGCTTCCTGGCAGGGTATCACAGAGGCAATGAGAACCCATCTGGGGCAGAGAGACTGAGTCTGGGACCAGCAGGTGACTCTCAAAGGTGTCCTTTCATCCCATAACCTGTCTTTGAAGATCCACTGTGTGCCCTGTGCTATGTCTGGTGGTGTGAGTTGAAAGACGATGGAGACCTGGTCCTGCCCACAGGTGACTTACAGTCTAGTCCATGAAATAAATGTGTTCAGAAAGAGCTTTGCTGGGGCTGCGGTGCTGAGGGAAGGCTGCACAGAGGAAGCGGTGCCTGAACTATGATTTGAAGACTGAACAGGAGTTGCAGTCATTCCAAGGGAAGGCAGAGGCTGGCACAGAGGCACGGAGAGGTGAGATGTGCACGAGAACAACGCAGGCTGTAACATGAAATTAATGTCAGCAAAAGGTGTGGGTTACTCACTGTGTAGACATCACCTGACCCTGTGCTAGTCTCACATGTGGTATATCCTTTCATCCTCACAGTAGCCCTCATGATCCCTATTTTACAGAGAGAAAACTGAGGCTTGGAGAGGTTAAGGCCACCCAGATAAAAAGGCAGAACTAGCTGGGCGTGGTGGCTCATGCCTGTAATCCCAGCACTTTGGGAGACTGAGGCGAGTGGATCACCTGAGGTCAGGAGTTTGAGGCCAGCCTGGCCAACATGGTGAAACCTCATCTCTACTAAAAATAAAAAAATTAGTCGGGCGTGGTGGTGGGCGCCTGTAACCCCAGCTACTTGGGAGGCTGAGGCAGGAGAATCGCTTGAACCTGGGAGGCAGAAGTTGCAGTGAGCCATGATTGCACCATTGCACTCCAGCCTGGGCAAGAGAGCGAGACTCCATCTCAGAAAACAAATTAAATTAAATTAAGCTGACCAAACAAATCAGAAATGAAGATCATTTGGGGCTGAGAAAGGCTAAAACATGGTCCAAGTTGAACAAACAGGGACCTGGAGGCGAGTGACCTGGGGTGGCAGTACCACTGTGAATCCGCTAAGGGTGGGATGGAGACGATGCAGCCACGTTACAGGAGGCAAGCCCCCTTCTCCATGCTGTGGCAGTTCCAGCCTGGTGGAACCATTTCCCCACCAAGCCCTAAGGCCTGGCTGCAGCATTGATCCCACCTGGAGTGACGCCACTCAATGAAGCCTCATCCACCATGTACCCGGTATTGAAAAGTTTCATGCCAGGTTCACAAACTGTTAAGCAGAAGATATTCTTTCTACCCAACTCACTAAGCCGTACACTGACAAGTTGTGTGCTTGCCTGTACGCATGTTTGTGATATTGTAAAATATATATTTGTTCTTCCACCTAGTTTCCTAGCCTACGACTCCTAAAATCCTTACAACCTCCAAAGTGATGTCTTTTTGTATGCTAATGAGCTGACAGAGGGCTGGCAGCCCCTAGGGAGCTTCAGGATGTGGGCTGGTTACCCCCAAAGACCCAGGCAGGATTAGAGGGTTGGACAGACTTTTTTTTTTTTTTTTTGGATGAAATTTCACTCTGTCGCCCTGGGTGGAGTGCAGTGTTGCGATCTCAGCTCACTGCAACCTCCGTCTCCCAGGTTCAAGAGATTCTCCTGCCTCAGCCTCCCAAGTAGCTGGGATTACAGGCGCATACCACCATGCTTGACTAATTTTTTGTATTTTTAGTAGAGACAGGGTTTCACCGTGTTGGTCAGGCTGGTCTCAAACTCCTAACCTCAGGTGATCCACTCACCTTGGCCTCCCAAAGTGCTGGGATTACAGGTATGAGCCACCATGCCCAGCCACGATTAGAGGATTGGACTTTTAACCCCAACTCCAACCTTTGGGAAGGGGAGAGGGGGCTGAAGGTTAAGTTGATCACTAATGGCCAGTGGTTTAATCAACAATGCCTATGGAATGAAGCCCCCATACAGACCCAAAAGGACAGGGTTCAAATGCTTATGGATAGCCAAGCACATGTAGGTCCCAGGAGGGTGGCATGCCAGGGAGGGCACAGATGCTCAGTGCAGCTTCCCCCATACCTCGCCCTAGGCACCTCTTCATCTGTATCCTTTGTAATATCCTTTATAATAAACCAGTAAACGTGTGTTCCTGTGTTCTGCGAGCCACCCTAGCAAATTAATGGAAACCAAGGAGGGAGTCATGGGAACCCTGGTTTACAGCAGGTCAGTCAGGAGCACATGTAAGGCCACCTGGGGTTTAGGATTGGCACTGGAAGTGGGGGGCTGTCCTGGGGACTCAGCCCTCAACCTATGGGATCAGATGCTATGTCCAGGTGGAGAGCGTCAGAACTGGATTGGATTGGAGGACACTGGGTTATGTCCGCCACAGAATTGACAGCTTGCTTGGTGAGTGCACACATTTGGTCACAGAAGTTTTCTGTACTGATTATTGTGGGGTGAAAGCAGAGGAAAGACAGTTTACGCTTTTTCCTATACTTCCATTAAAAAGTTAAACAATCATTCAGCCGGGTGCAGCGGCTCACGCCTGTAATCCCAGCACTTTGGGAGGCCGAGGCGGGAGGATCACCTGAGCTCAGGAGTTTAAGACCAGCCTCGCCAACATGGCAAAACCCTGTCTCTACTAAAAATACAAAACTTAGCCTGGTGTGGTGGTACACGCCTGTGATCCCAGTTACTCGGGAGGTTGAGGCAGGAGAATCGCTTGAATCCGGGAGGCGGAGGTTACAGTGAGCCGAGATCACATCACTGCACTCCAGCTTGGGTGACAGCACAAGACTAAGTCTCTAAATAAATAAATAAAGTGAAACAATCATTCTATCCTTCTATCTTGGCAAAAACTGTATTTGCCACCTGGAGGGCTATGTTGTCCCATAAAGTTCATGCTAGACAATGGTGACATGGGAGATCCAGCCCCGAGCCTGCAGCCTGCAGCCTGCCCATCCCTGCTGCATCCCACGCTGGACGCCCCAGCCACACCCCCAAGCTCCAGCCACAGCCCCTGCAAATGAATTCCCCTTAACCAGCTCCTCGCAGCCAGTAGCGTGGCCTGCCCTGGCGGGATGAGCCCCAGGCAGAGGCCTGCAGGACCCGGAAGCAGGCTCACGGCTGTCTGGGCCAGAAACTCCAGGAGCCTGGATTCTCAGAGTGATGCTGAGGAAGGTGGGCGTGGGCTGTAGGTGGGTATTTCTCCCTGAGCACCCAGCATGCCTTCTCCTTTCAGGTAAAGTATGTTTTCCTTTATGTCCCGGCTGTGAGGAAACTCAGGGGCAAACCTGAAGCTGCATTCTTGTACCTGTATTGACCTTGACTTGCATATTTGTCTTCTCCTTGAACTTGATCTTGCTCTTCTGTTATTTTGTTATTTATTTTTATTTTTTGAGACAGAGTCTCACTCTGTTGCCCAGGCTGGAGTACAGTGGTGGGATCTCAGCTCACTGCAACCTCCTCCTCACAGGTTCAAGCAATTCTCCTGCCTCAGCCTCTGGAGTAGCTGGGATTACAGGCATGTACCACTATGCTTAGCTAATTTTTGTATTTTTAGTAGAGATGGGGTTCCACCACATTGGCCAGGCTGGTCTGGAACTCCTGACCTCAAGTGCTCCGCCTGCCTGGGCCTCCTAAAGTGCTGGGATTACAGCACAAGCCACCGTAACCAGCCTGTTTTTATTTTGTTATTTAATCTGATTTTTGTCATAAGCCTCTTGAGGGCAGGCATGTTGGATTCCAGACTCCCTGCTCTGTGGGGAAGGGAAACGCCATGAGACACCAGAGGGAAGCTTCTAAGTCAGAGAGTCAGGGGCAGGCCTCCTCTTTGCCCGATTTAAAGGCAATTCTGTGGCTATAGGGCTTGCAGGAAGTTATAGAAAAGCCAGCGAGAGATCAGAAGAGGGAAAGAAAAGAGGTGACTTCTCTGAAGACAAGACCTTTGTAGACTTGGGGAAAAGCTGACAGTAAAACGGAAAGAAGGCTGAGTGTGGGGGCTCATGCCTGTCATCCTAGCATTTTGGGAGGCCAAGGCAGGTCGATCACTTGATGTCAGGAGTTTGAGACCAGCCTGACCAACATGGTGAAACCCTGTCTCTACTAAAGATACAAAATTAACTGGGTGTGGTGGCAAACGCCTGTATTCCCAGCTACTCGGGAGGCTGAGGCAGGAGAATCTCTTGAACCCGGGAGACGGAAGTTGCAGTGAGCTGAGATCACGCTACTGCACTCCAGCATGGGCAACAAGAGCAAAACTCTGTCTCAAAATAAATAAATAAATAGAAAAAAAAAAAGAAACAGAAAGAAATGGACTGGAATTCTCACAACTCAAAACTATCCAACGAGGACCAACTCCCTACCAGAGCAATGTTTATTTTGCTTTTTAATTCATGTGTGCTTTGCTTCTTTCCAGAATGGATTTGAAGAGGTTGACAGCAAATGTGTATCCCAAAGACAAGTCCTTATTGAGCTTCCACTCTGCGCAGGCCAGGTACGAAGACTCCAACATGCCTGCCCTCAAGAGGCTGATGACGGAAAACACATCAGATTAAATAACAAAAACGAAAGAGCAGGATCAGGCACAGGCCCTCACAGGCGCAAGGATGGGGCTTCAGGTGTACCTCTGAGTTTCCTCACAGCCAGGGCATAAAGGGAAACATGCTTGATCAGAAAGGAGAAAGCACACTGGCTCCTCAGCCGGAAATACAGCCGAACATCGAATTGAGAAAGTGGAATGAAAAATCGGCTGTTTCGGAGACGCCAACACAAGAACTGGAGTAGGGCAAGAAAGAAGATTCTGCCCACCTGCTTTCTGGCATGTGTTTGATGGAGACCGGATGCAAAGCAGCAGAAAGGACTAAGTAGAAGGAAAGAGCTTAGTGCTGGAAGGGATCTGAGAGGTCATTTACGCTCTCTCCTTTCTGCTTCACAGATGAGGAAACTGCGGCTTGGGTGGCAGTGATTTGATCACGGTCGTCCCTTACCCATCTCAGAGGCAATGAAATGCTCACATGGCCACTGCTGTCAGCAACCGTGTAGCCCTAGCTGGAGGACAGCCTGATGACTTGCAGAAAGGTGGCCAGTGAGGAGGGCACATCCCCAAATAAGAGACCTCCCAGACACTTGCAAGTAGTATCTATAAGCCCAAAGCATCAGCCTTCAAGTTGAAGGTCAAGGGTAAACTTGCCTCAAAATCATCCTTTGAGGAGCAAAGTAGAATATGAACAAGCAAAATTTTACCCCAATAACAAGTCCACAACTGAGCCTGAACGGTGGTAGAAAGAAAAAGGATTTATGTCCAACAGGGTGTGGGCTCAGAGCTTCCCGTGCCTTGCCCAGGCTGCACTACAGGACTCCCCTTCTATAAACTGGCAAGAATTCCATTCAGATCCTGATGTCTGTATGGGGACCAGCACATAGCACATGGTCAGCAAACATATTAACCAGCTTCCGCCAATTGCAAAATCTTAAAATTAACGACTTAGACAGTGATGCATCGTGTGAGCTGCTGAGCGTGGAAGGGAAAATAGCACACAAATAAGAAATGTTTGCAAATGGAGCTGGGATGAAAAAAAAGAAACCCAGGGGAATTGACACTGTGGAGAAAAGGCTCATGTCAGCCTCTTCCCCACAGTCAGGGCTGTTAGCCATGTGACCTGAACCAAGTGGGGTCCCAGCTGAGCAGCGCAGAGCAGGCTGACCCCTGGTCAACAGGTGCCAGGTTGGGCTGCCTTTTAAAGTCAGAGAGAGGAGGTGGAAGTATTTCAATGAACAAGCACAGAGGTGAGTATTCCAGTTGAAGTCGGATGTTGGGGGGATTCAGGGGGTTTGTGAAAGGTACAGCTGCACAGGTGGACAGAGGCAAGATCATAGGGAGCCCCAGACAGGAAGAGGGGAGCCATGGGAGGTTTTGGAGCAGGGGAGTGGCACCCTCAGCAATCCATGTTGTGAAGATGAGTGGTGGGAGCTGGAGAGGAGGCCGGACGCCTGCTCACTCACAGCACAAGCCCCTATTTGCATTCCTAATGGGCCCTGCGAGATTGGTTTTCCTTCCTGGCCCAGCTGGCTCTGGCAGATAAGTAGGACTCTGCGCCCAGAGGCAGGTTTTGCAGAAAGGTCTTCCCGACAGACCCCTCCCCAACACATGCACACACACACAGTCAGTCCACCGAGTGAGTTTTTCCAGCCGAGCTAGGAGAATGGGTTGTGCCTGTCTCCTAGTTTGCTAGGCCTTACGCAGGCCATGAGGGTTCCCTGATCACCATAGGCCTCAGCAGAGCCCCTTTCAGCTGCCGGCCCTTTGCCCTGGCCCTCCTCATCGCCACGTACCTCTTCCCATGTGTCCGTGGTTGGAAATCTCCTCTGGGTCCGGCCAGTGGTTTTAGCATTAGGCAGGGAGGATGACCAAGCCCCATGCCCTGAGCTGTGAACCTGGGCACGCCCCGTGACCAATTGGCCTCGACCTGAGGCCTCTGCGCCCTCTCCCAGGGGCTCTCCATTGAGCGTAAGGACCCCTACAGGAAGGAGCTGAGAACCTCCCTGTCCAGCCCCACTTCTTCCTCTGCTGGAAATATCAACTCCTCAAGCTCAGAGGCTCAAGGGGGCTCCTGGGTCCATTCTTAGCACTGGCTGAGAAGGGGCTAGCTCTTGTTCATTTTTTTTTTTTTTTTGAGGTGGAGTCTCGCTCTGTAACCCAGGCTAGAGTGCAGTGGCGCAACCTTGGCTCACTGTAACCTCCGCCTTTCAGGTTCAAGCAATTCTCCTGCCTCCCTCCTGAATAGCTAGGATTACAGGCATATGCCACCACCTCTTTTCTTTCTTTTCTTTTCTTTTTTAAGATAGAAGTCTCGGTCTTGTCACCCAGGCTGGGTGCAGTGGTGCAATCACAGCTCACTGCAACCTCTGCCTCTGGGGTTCAAGTGATTCTCCTGCCTCAGCCTCCCGAGTAGCTGGGATTACAGGCGTGCACCACTACGCTCAGCTAATTTTTTGTATTTTTAATAGAGACAGGGTTTCATCATGTTGGCCAGGCTGGTCTCAAACTCCTGACCTCAGGTGATCCACCTGCCTCAGCCTCCCAAAGTGTTGGGATTACAGGCATGAGCCACCATGCCCGGCCTTCTTATTTCTTTTTTCTATGACTCACGATGATAGTTAACCTCTCTGGAAAGTGCTTTCACAAAGATTATTCCACCTGAAGCTCTTCATGGCCCTGCAAGCGGGCAGGGCAGGTGGTTACTATCGTCACCCAATTTGCAGATGAGAAAACTGAGGGAGGGAGGAGACTCATCCCCTGTCTCACAGCTCTTTGTGTGTAGAGTTTAGGGCTCTGCACCTCCCAACCACCCTTCCACGAGACCAGCTTTCAGTGACCACCCCCTCCACCAGGCACAGATGGTCCAAAAATAGCAGGGCAACCTGAACGCGGGACACAGCCTCCAGGATTGCAATCTCAGAGCTGGAAGTCCTTGGCCAGCAGTTTATCCAACTCTCCTATTTACTGAGACTCAGATCAGTTAAGGGTGGTGCCTGATATCAAGATGGTGGCAGAGCCAGGTCTCAGGTGCCCTGACTCCCTGCCTGGAAGCCTCCCACCTCCTCCCACCGACCCCTCTCGCCCCAGAGCCCGCTCCGGCGTCTCCTTCCTTCCCTAGATGTATGGGTGTGCCTGACATTTCTGGAATTCACTCCACACATATAATGAGGCCATTTTGAGAAGGCCCGCCTCAGGGGGAACCAGAGAGCTGTCTAGTGTCCCCACCCTGACCCCTGCCAACTCCTCCCGGCTGTACAAGCCAGGCTGCAACAGATAAATCGACACTGCCGGCCTCAGCAACCCTACCCCTGCCTGCCCCACACCTTTCCAGCCTTAAGAACTAGCAGTGAGGGATTTGGGATTCATAGCTGCGACGCAGGCTGCCAGGGAACTACGGGGCCTTAGAGAGGTATCATCAGGTGGCTTGCTGCATGAGTCGGTGTTCACATGGGAAATGCCGATGTCAACTCGGCAAGAATCGAAAGAGAATGGGGGCTCCTGTCAACAGCACGGAAGTGATTGTAGCTGCAGCCAGGGGCATTGGGGTGACTCTCTGAGATATTAGTTTATCATGAGGATATGGGGCCGCACCCACTGGCAGAACCGATGTGCACCTGGGGTGAGAACGGTGGCCTCACGCTGAAGAACCGGGTTTTAGCCTCTGAGCGCAGGGCCTTCTCTCCAGCCCCTGTGGCCCACTGAGACCCAAGTGACAGAAAAGGAGCAGACCCACAGGCAGGCCCTCTGAGGCAGCAGCAGGACAGGGTGCCAGAAGGAAAGTGTGGAGTTGCCACTCAGAAGATTCTAGAAACTCTGGCCCGGGTGTGGTGGCTCACACCTGTAATCCCAGCACTGGGAGGCTGAGGTGGGTGGATCACCCGAGGTCAGGAGTTCGAGACCAGCCTGTACAACATGGTGAAACCCCCATCTCTACTTAAAATACAAAAATTAGCCAGGTGTGGTGGCATATGCCTGTAGTCCCAGCTACTTGGGAGGCTGAGGCAGGAGAATCACTTGAACTCAGGAGGCAGAAGTTGCAGTGAGCTGAGATCATGCCACTACACTCCAGCCTGGGCAACACAGCAAGACTATGTCTCAAAAAAAAAAAAGAAACAAAAAACAAAACCAGAAACTCTGCCCAGCTGGCTTAGCTGTTCACCTGCCCAGAAGCAGTGAAGAGACCCAGTGCTGCCTCCAGCAGGTCTTTTTCCAGTGCATCGCCATCCACTCTCCCTTGGAGAAGTCCCGGGAGATAGGATCTGTCCTCCTTCCACTTTTGCCACCTTCTCCACTCCCAGAGGCTATTCCTGCACTCTTGGCCTAGCCTCTCACTGAGAGCAGGGATTCCCTCTCTGGCAGCAGGATAAAGAAGGACCCTGCTTGGAGCCGGGACAGCCAAAGGGACAGGGCCTGGACGGGGAGGAGGTAGAAGCCTAGCCCCTGCTGCCTCCCCACACATACCTCCACCCCCCACCCCCGCCCCAAGAATGTAATTAAGCAGCAGCTTCTGCCAGGAGCCAAGCTTTCTGCCTTCCGACTATAAATCACCTTCTGAATCATCTCTCAGCTCCTAGAGAAGCAGCTTCTGCTCAGGCTGCTCCAGGCGGCCCTGGTGCCACTCCCCCTGGGAAGCCTGCTTCCCCCACCCCTCCTGTGCCCAGCCCCCTGGCTCTAGGTCCCAACAACAGTCTGGCAGACTCTGGGGGTTGGGGGAGGATAAGGGGAGACTCCAGTAACCTTCTCTACCCTGCCGTCCCTTCCTGAGCAAGCAAAGAGCTGAAGTGAGGTTAGCATGGCCCAGCGTCCTCAACTTGAGAATAAAACTACAGCACTATGGGGCAAAACAGGCAAAAAGAAGAAAAGGAGAAAACAGAGCCAGGTGGGGCAAATCTGGGAGGGCTTCTTGGAAGAGGCAAGTTTGGCTCCAGGACTTCAGATAGGGGGTGAAAATGGCTAACATCAACATAGTTCCTGTACGAAAGGTATCGTTTTAAGAAGTATTCACTCAGTCATTTTCAAAACCCTATGAAATAGAGGCAATCATTACATTCATTTTACAGATGAGGAAACTGAGGCTTGCAGAGGTTAACTTGCCCTAGGTTACCCAGGCAGTACATGAAAAAGCCAGATGTGAATGCAGACGGCCTGGCTCCAGAAGAGTGGGAGTGTTTGGGGCGAGGTTTGGAAGTGCACGCGGGCTGGCTTGGGCGAGTGGGGTAGCCAGTTCTTTGCGATTTAGGTCAGATGGAGCCACAGAAAGAAAGGGGTGGACTGTCTAATACAGGCCAGAATGTGTGCGGTGGAGTGTCACGCTTCACAGCAATGAGCCCAGAACCTGTCCCAGCCCTGTGACTCTGAGAGGGAGAAGGGACCCCTCCATGTGCTTAAGGAAAATGAAGCCCAGAAGGAGTCAGGTACCTGAATGAAGCCCAGAGACGGGAAATGACTTATTCCAGATGACAGGGTCTGTGGGTATTAAACTTGGAATTCAGACACAGTCTCTCCAACTCCCCAGTCTAGCCATTTTCGAGCATACAAGGTAACATTGGTATACAAATGTAACATCAGGATGGCCCTAACCTTTGGGGGTTGGGGGTTGGGGGTGGGGCTAGGGCTAGGCATACCTCCTCCCTGAGTTAGGAATGAGGGGTGGAGGATGTCTTGGCCTCCTTGGCAGCTGGAGAAAGTTTCCGTGGCTCACATCAGGGCAGGTGGGAAAGGTTCTGCTCAACTCCTGGCTCATCACATTCTGAGACCAGAAATATCTTCCCTTTCCCCACTTCTTTTTCCCCGGAAGGGTCTGTTAGCTGCATCCTCCTCTGAAATAAGTCACCTTTCCTGTGCCATCCCCTGGCTCTTTGTCTCCCACCCAGACCAAGGAGACTTCTTCCAATTCTATATCGGCCCAAGTACCATTAATGTTTATTAGCATTAAGTTCTGTAGTGAGGAGGATGGGGGATGCTTGCTGGGCTAAGTTCATTCTTTGGGGATTTCCACCCAGAGCCCTGTCTGCCTCAGTTTCTCCACCTTTGTCAGTGACTGAGCATGCACCCAGAGGCCAGACTGTGGGTCCTGGTAGGGCCTGGCTGGGTTCGCCACTGGTGAAGCTGCAGCAAGTACCTCCTAAAAGACTTGGCACCAAAGTCCAGCTCCTACCTCTTTCACCTCCTCGCCAAAGGTCTTCCAGGATTAATTGCAGGGCAGACATCTCAGACCCAAGCCCTCGGGATCCCTGGGGTGGAGATGGGGGCGATACTCAGACTCCACCCATCACTCACCTCTTGGCCCCAGAGCTGTTGATAAAATGCTCTGAGAGTCTAGAACTTTCCCTGAGAGCTGCCCCTTCCCCCACGCCATCCCCCCACATATTAAAGCAGGTTCTTCTAAGGACATAGCTCAGGCTCCTGATATTATTACAACGTTTGACCCGTTTTCTTCTTTTTAAGCAAAATGTGATCCCTTCAGAAGAATACCAACAGATCAGCCACCAATTTTGCTCCCTCTGGATTCCGAAGCCCCACCCATGGTGGGGGCGGGGTGAGCAGGAGGGCTGTTAACTCAACTTCCAAGAGACCTGGACTAATTTCCCCGCCATTTCCCCCCAGGGAAAGGTCTGCCCTGGAAGGAAGACCACCCGGTTAAAACCTGGCCGTCCAATCTGGTATCTGCCCATCTGTCTGTCTGTCTGTCTGTGGGATCAACAGCCTCCAGCCAGCTCAGTTTCTCGCCAGCACCAGCCGGCCCATCCCCAGCGAGCTGTAATTCCTGCCTGTTACAAGTGTTAACACCTGGCCTGGGGCCTTCCTCCCCCGCAGTCTCCAGGTGCCTCCCTGGGCCCAGCCCACTGACCCCCACGGGGTTTGACTGAACATGTTCACAAGCCTCTGAAAGGCGGGTGGAGGTGGGAGTGGGTTGGGAAGGCAACAGGACATCTGACAGACGGGGAAACTGAGGTAGGGCTTAGGCAGGCACTCAAGTGGGAGGATGGTCCTGGGATGGCGGAACGAGAACTCAGGTGTCCTATTTCCCAGCTTACTGCCCTTGTCCTCTGAAAAAACACTTTTACCCAAGCTGTTAGGCAGGGACAGCTGGGGACCCTTGGGTGAAGGGTAAGGAAGCAGACCCAGATGGGTGACCACTGGTCCTCAGTCACACAGCAACGGTGATCTCCTGACCCCCAGCAGGCCCCCTCCATCACTGGAATGTAGCAGGTGCTGGGCTAGGCCCTAATAACATAGGTTTATCTCCCCCCCCCACCCCATGCCCCCAAGAAGGAGAAGAAAGACAAGTTTCTCCAGCAGCAGCTAACTGGGACTGACAAGGGGAATTCGAGAAATCAGTGCTGCTGCTTCTGTCCCGGCTCTGTCACTACCTGGAGCACATCTCTCCCTTCCAGGAGCATCAGTCTGAGGCCCTTTAGAGCTGTCCCTTCTGGTCATCCTTCTCTCTGGACTAGAGTCAAGCAGTGTGGGCTAAGGGTGTTGTCCTTGATGGGCGGCAGGAACAAAAATCTCAGCTACAAGACTTCCCCTGTCAGTGCCTTCTGGAGAATGAGTGAGCGGGTGGGCCAAAGAGGGCAAGGCAAGATGGGCTTAGATGCTCAAAGTATTGGAATCTGACTGCCCGGCAGGGTGGTGGGTGGCTGGGATGGGGAGGTGGGACAGAAATGGGAGATGAGGAATTAGAGGCCCATCCACTCTACAGCTCCAGCCCCAGCTCCGAGAAGGTGACTCACCCTCCACCCCAGCTCCAAGACCAAAGAAAATAATCTGAGAGAAGGGCTAGTGACTCTAGTGCCTGGACAGACAGGACAAGCTGGTGTCAAGGAAGCCTCTGCCCCTGACTCTCCAGCGTGCCAGCCCTGGCCAGCTGTGCCCCCTGCAGCCACCTTGTGAGACTTTTGCTTCATTGGACCTCCCCTCCAGGCCCATGGCTGCCCACCAAACACCCAAGCTCAAGTGTCATTCATACCCACAGGTAGCTGTCTGTAAACATATTCACAGCCACACAGCCCCAGGCCCAGCACCTGGGGACAGGATCACAGGCAGACTCAGACACAGACCTCACGCAGCATGGACTTGAGGCCCACTCTCCTACTTACAAGCACAATCAGGTCATGGCCATGAGCGCTGAGATTCACGCACAAAGACATCTGTGGGGCTTTCCCCACACTGTCATGAAGGCATGCGCACGCACACACACACACACACACACACACACACACTCACATGCCCAGTCATGAACACGGTCAGGCCCAGCGTCACAAGCAGACACAGGCACTGACCTTTACATAGGCAAAGATACTTCTAGACTTCTCTCTGTCTCTCACACACGTGCATACACACATCACAGCATCAGCCACTTGCTGACACTTGTGTGCAGAGACACAGCACACCCTATCGTGGGCCATGGATTCCCCAACATACCCACACGATTTCACATCCACAGTTGCCCAGTTGTAAGTACAAACACTTTTGCACATAGAGACACACCAGTGTATAGACAACACCTCTTAGGGTCATAGACCCAGAAAACACACACACACACACACACACACACACACACACACACACACACACCTCTCCTCGGCCTAGACAAAGCAGCATCCCTGTCCCCCACCAAATTCCCAAACAAGCCATGTGTCTAGCATGATGTGAGGGCCAGCATCTTGACCTTCCAGCATTCCCCAGCATTTCCTCTGATTGGGTAATTCCTATCTAGATGGTCTCCAAGACACCATTTCACACCAGAATCTCCAGCAACTGGAAGAGTGTCCTCTTCCAATCCATAGGGCTGGAGAATCTGATCTCTCTTCCCCAGTTCCTGCCATCTATGGGCCGCCAAGCCTTTCCTTACTACCATCCCCCACCCACCAGAGTCCCTGTGAAGGCAAGGCAAAGAACAGCATGGCCTTGGCCCGGGAATGAGGAGAGGGTCAGGAATGGCTGGGCGAGGCAGGACTGATGTCGGCAGCAGCCTTTCCCCAGACCCGCGGAGCCCCCCATCCTGGAGTCCCTCGCTGTCCCGGCCACCCCATGGACTTCTTTATGTGCTGGAAGCCTCAGGTTAGCCCAGCCCCATGGAAAAGTGTGGGTTGGGCAGAAGAAAGGCTTCTCCTTGGCTGGCTGTCCTGGGAGCGACTCCTAGCACCCTCTAAATGGAGACCCTTGGCCATGCCCCCACCTTCTCTCCCAGGGGCCCCCAAACACGCAGATGCAAATGCTGCCACCCCCAAACAACTGGAAGACTCAGGGTGTGGCCCCCAAATCCCGCCATCTCTGCTCCTCCTACCCAAGGCTCTGGAGTGGCAAGGCCGGGAGACTGGGGGCCTGCAGGCAGTACCGCAGCATGGTGGCGCTTCTCTCTGACTTTCACCCTGGGGGCCACAGCCCACTTCTCACTCACAGATCCTCAATTCTTCCTCCTCACCTCCCACCCCCAGGCTGAGGTTCTCCTACATCCAGGAGGGGAAGATTCTTTAATTAAAGTTTTCCGGAATGCAGGGGGCTGGAGACTGGGGAGAGGCGGGGTGTAATTTAGAGAACTGGTTTCAGTGTCTTCCCCTCTGGCCCCTGGGACCTGCGGAGGGTGGGGGAGCGGCGATGGGGCCGCTTGGAAAACAAGGGGACTCCTGGAGCTGAGGCTCCCAAAGGGATGTTTATTCCTCACCCAGGCCCCCCAGACACGCACAGCCCCCCAAGCACTGCACCCGCTTCCCAGCCTTATTTACTAAAATGTCTTTTGTATCCGCATTTCTCGGGGACCGAATTCTTTCCCTCTCCCTTTCTCCTCAGTCCTCGGTTTTCCAAAAGGAACAAATGTGACATGGAGAATTGGGTTTTTGGTCAAAGAACAGCAAGCCTACCCCTCCCAGACAACGGCATTTTCAAGGAACCCCCCTTTTGCCAGGGTGGACAAGCAGGAAATGAATAAAACCCGAATTCAATGGCATCCCGGATCAGCAAATACCATATTCACTCCAGAGGCTCAAGATGAATCTAGAGCAGTGGGGAGAATCTGATGAAATCCCCCCATTCCCTTGCCCCGGGAGGAGCCCTGACGCCTTTGGGGTCTGAAATACGAAGGCAAGGGGGGTTATTGTGGGGAATCTCTTGATGGAGGCGCCGGCAGAGGTGGGGTGGCAGTGAAGGAACAGGATGGTTTTGCCCATGAAGACCCCAAAATGGAGAAGAGGAGTGGCTGGGCCCCAGGGACAGCGCTGGATTTCCAGAAGCCCAGCTGCAAGCAAATGGGGGGGTCTTTGGGGGGGCCTCTAGATTGGGACGGGCAGAGGGTTAGGATCTAAGAATAAGAAACCTCCTGAGACGGGGAAAGTCCTCCAGCCTCTGCAGCCGGGAGCGGGGAAAATGGTGAGGGAGCCAGGAGTTGGATTCCGAAGGCGACACCAGCAGAAAATCCAGGAGGGGTGGGCGGGTGGGGGGCTGGAGGGAGGCGAGGAGAGGAGCCCCAGCCCTGACGCAGCCCACCCCCAGCCGGCGCTCCCACCTTCCCCGGACGCGGCGGGGAAACCGGGCCGCGGGCAGACAAGAGGCGAGTCTTACCACCAAATTGGGTAGCCGGCGAGGACCCTGGTGCCACCGAGCAGGAGGCCGAGGAGCAGCCCGAGCAGGTGGGGCTCCATTAGAAGCGGCTCCGAGGAGGAAGTTTGCCCGCGACCATGAAGAGGGGGAGCGACGCCCCCAATAGTTGGAACAAAGTCCACTTGAGATTGGAAATGACTTTCGGGTTTGTCAGAAGCGCACCTCCACCCGCAGCCGCCCCCCTCCCGAGCCCAGCGCGGAGCAGCCGGGTTTGAGGATGTCAGCGAGCAGCCAATCAGCGCCCGCGGCCTAAGGTAAGAGATGAGTCTGTAGTTCAGCCTGTCAATCACACACCCCTCCCGCCCGGCCCACAACTCGGGCTCCGGGAAGGGCATCGCCCAGCAAACTTGGGCAAAGCCCGCGCCCTGGACGCCGCAAGGCTTCGCGGGGGGCGCGGTGGGCCGGATCCTCTGCTACCGCCGCGGTCCTCCGCCGGCAAGGGTTAGGGCGCGGGGGCTTTGACCCGGGCGTTCACATGGCGAGGGCTTGGCGTGGGCATGAACGGGTGGCTCCTCCGCTGGCGGGGACCGTGACACGTTGGGACGTGGGCCCGTGAGGAATCGAGGGTGGAAAACACAGGGACGTTTCCAGAAGCCCCGCTTGGGCGGGTCAGGATCGGGGGGTGGGGGAATGCACCCACTCCCAGCTTCCAGCCTCCCGAGCCCGCCCGCCCGCCGGGCCCTCGCCCCGGCCGCGGGAGGTCGCTTTCCGGGCGACCGAGGGGCGTGCGGAAGAGTCCGCGGAGGCTCGAAGGTCTGGCTGCGGGCGGCGCCGGGGGACCGAGCCGAGTGTCATTTGAGTCTTTTGTCAGGGATCAGATCGGTATCGGGACCTCCTGCTGCCTTTGCATTTCCTGCAACTGACACCAGCGGCCAGTCGCATTTCCTGCTCGCGGAGTCGGGTCACTTTCTCCTCCTTGAGGGGTTCAGGCCCAACCTCGGGCCCAGGTCGGAAGCTTGACCCACAACCTCATTGGGATTATCGGTGGGACCATCAGGGACCGGTGAAACGCGTGGCTCTGGCCGAGGGCGGCCCAGGTTCTCGGAGGACCCTGCTGCCCTCCGGAGCGTCCCTCACTGCCTGACCCTCCCGCCTGAGGCCCTGGTTCTTCTACTGATAGGGAGCTCCAGCCTGGGGTTTGGCAGTAAAGACCCTTGCCCTGTGTGGACACCAAATGCCTCCCGATCCCCAGCCCTCCCACAGGAAAGGAGTCCTTCCAGGCCCCCTCGGGGCTTGCTTCCTCTCCTCTCCCTCTCCAGAGCGAGGAATCAGGTCTCAGCCCGGGGAATTATCGACATTGTGGTCAGGCTTTGGGGACTCACGCCTGGCCACTTGGGTGCCTTCCCCTAGGCCCCCTCCCCGGCCACCTGAGGCACCAGGGCTCTGTGCAGCCCCGGTCTGGGTGAGGGAAGCCCCGCCGGTGGGGAGCGGTGGACCGCGGTGTAGGGAACTGTGGCAGAAGGGGCAGAGTATGAGCCGACCCGAGTCCTACAGAGGCCTGGAACGGCGGGCGTTCCTCGAGGTGGGGGCCACTGCTGGAGGAAGTCTCACGCCAGGGGGCCAGACATTCCTGGCCTTTGATCTGAGCCCCCGTACCCACAGCTCGAACCTGCGGCCCCTTCTGGTCGGCAAGCCCTCTCCGCACGCGGCTACTGCCGGCACTGGGAGCGCGGGGAAATGGCCCCGGGGGCACCAGGGGTCGGGAGAGCCGCCTGGGCTTGTCACGGCTCCTGCTGCGTTCCTAGCCCGGTGTTGGAGTGGAGGGGGTGGGAGGGGGGGTTGAAAGAGAGGAGAGAAGGGGAGGAAAAGGAGAGACGGAGAGGAGGAGAGAGAGAGGGGCTCAGAGATGAGAGAGAAGCTGACAGAAACCAAGAAAAGGGGGAGGAGGCTGAGCCACCGGCGTGAGGAAGAAAGGGGCAGGGGTGCGGGGAGAGGACCAAGGAGCTGCAAGGCGGAGAAAAATTGTGAACCTGCCCAGGAGCGGTGCAGCTGGCAGGGGGGCTGCAGAGATGGGGATCCCTAGAGATGCTCCCCAAGGCTGGGCTGATTCTGGGGTGTCTGTCTCTGATTCACCTGGAAAGGGGGTTGCCGTTGGCATGAATGCAGAGCCTCAGGACCAAGACTCTGGGAGTGGAGAGCCTTCCACACACATCCCTCTTGACTGGAGGCCTGCTGGGTCCTACCTGGGGTTGGGTCCTGCCTGTGGAGCTCCCAGGTGGCTTCTAATCAGCGCTGCCTACCGGAGTCCTGCCCAAGGGCTCAGGAGTTCTGGAGCCCTGTGACAGTCATGCTGAGAGCTGGGGAGGGCTACCTTCCCTGGCCACTCAGACACCACTGTGGAAGCAGTGTGATGGGGCAACAGGGCCTGGACTTGATGGCCTCTTGGAGTCATTGCTGGGCCTCAAGGTTCCACAAGTGCCAGCCCTGCGAGGTGGGGGCAAAAGATCCGAGGCTGCCGGTGGGAGGGTGTGTTGGCTGAGATATGCCCAGCCAGCATCCTGGGTGCTGTGGGCAAGACCGGTCACTCCCCGAAGGGCCATGGGTACCTGGATGCCTCCTCCAGGGAGCCTGGAGCACTGGGAGGCCCAGCTCATGTGCATCAGGCGGGAAACAAGTGGGTGGGAGGGTGGAGTCCAGGAGCTGCTGGCAATGTGCACCTGGGAAGTGACAGAGGAGAGGATTGGAACCTACCAGCGGCCCTGCGAGGCGCCCTAGAGAATGGAGGCGTGTGTGGGGATTTCCCCCACTTGAAAGCTCCTCAGAGGAGGGGAGACTGAGCCCCTTCCCTTCTGCCAGGTGTCTTTCCTTCAAAACAGATTTAATTTCCTTCCTCCTGTGAGGCTTGAGCTGCCACTGGTGGAGACACAAGAATGGTTTCTGTCAGGGGAGGGCGGGCACCCCAACCACAGGTCACAGACAGAAACAGGCACCCCAAGCCCCAGGATGGTTTCACTTGGTGGAGAAAGGGTTAAATTAACTACAAGACCTGGAAGGGTGGGCGGAATGGAGGCGTCAGCCAGTGGACTGGGAGGCCACCGCTCTGAACGGGAGGGTGGTCTCTTGGAAGAGGGCAGAAGAGGCAGCAAGGGCCAGGGACCTGGGGACACGGGGTGGCACGTGGAAAGCACTTTTGTTGTGTGTGAATGTCTGGGACCTTAGACCTGGGAAGGGGACCCCAGCCCCAGTCCAACCCCCCTCTCTAGCTGGCCCGGAGGTTCCTTTTGATATGCACTCCTCCGGGGCTCAGAGTCGGCCTCTGTGTATTCAGTGGGGCTCCACTGGGCCCCCTGCGGAGGCACCGGGTAGACAAAGAATCCCGCGGCCAGGCCCGCGTCCGCCCTCATGGGGCTACCCGTCTGTCGCAGGGAGGGAGGAGGAAATCTCCGATCCAGGCACTGTGCAATGCGTTTTTGCTTGAAACACGTCTTGGGGCTGCCAGGCGGGAGTCGGGAGCCGGGAGCCGGGAGCCAGACCAACCTGCGTGGATAAAGGGAGAGGCAAAGCCGCTCCGGGCGAGGAAGCAGGCGGGGAAGTGCGAAGAGCCGAAGGCCTAACACCACAGATCTGGGGAGGTACGGCTCGAAGGGAGCGCGCAGGAAGCTTCAGGACCACCTGGAGAGGAGGGCGTTTAACTTTCTCCTAGGAGCTGTAGGAACCGCAGAGCGGTTTTAGGCGAGCTCCCCAGAGGCCGCTGGAAGGCTGGACAGCAGAGCCTGGAAGCAGGAAGGCCCTAGCGTGGGTGGTGGGCTCAGGAGTAAATCAGATTCCTTTTCGCCGCCCAGCTCAGTTCACTGGCACAGAGGCGGAGTCCTGGAAATGCAGGAAGCCCCCGACTTGCACCTAGTAAGCGAATAGTAAGCGAGCAACAGATGTTAATCTAACACACAAAGCGCAGGTGCACTCGTGGGTCGGCTGGGAGCCTGGTGGTCCAGGCGCGCCCCCTGGCGGTGGTGCTGATAGCAAGGCGGGAAGTCAGCAGGCGAGGACCAGGCTCCGCCTGGTCCCACGCTGCTCCCTGTGGCTGGACCTGGCATCCTCAGTCGTTGCTGGTGAGCAGCCCGATTGCGGAGGATCTTGGTTAAGTAGGTGCCCTCATGAGCAAACGCCCTTAAGCTACCTCGCAATCCCAGAGCTTAGCTGGGGTAAGGGGTGCATGGCTTCAGGCTTCACTCTCCTCCCCAGACAGGATGAGGGCGGGCAGGCCCAGGTGATGCTTTGCCAGGGCTCGCTCTCCCGGGCACCGCCAGATCCACCCTGCAGATGCCTCCCGCTTCTGCTGACATATGGGAGGCTGCCAGCGGCAGGCCGATGTCTCCAGCGCTTCCTGGACCCTGAAATCACAGGGACCGCTGTGGGCACATGAGACATTCTTCCTGTGGCAGTAGTTCCTCCTGTCTTAGCTCTAGCTCCCCAGAGTATTTTGTTTTATTTATTCATATATACGTATTTTTTTTAGACAGAGTTTTGTTCTCATTGCCCAGGTTGGAGTGCAATAGCGTAGTCTCGGCTCACTGCAACCTCTGCCTCCCGGGTTCAAGCGATTCTCCTGCCTAAGCCTCTCAAGTAGCTGGGATTACATGGGCCTGCCACCATGCCCAGCTAATTTTTTTGTATTTTTAGTCAAGATAGAGTTTCACCATGTTGGCTAGGCTGGTCTTGAACTCCTGTCCTATATTTTTAAGACAGAGTCTCTCTATGTGGCCCAGGCAGGAGTGCAGCAATGCAATGTCAGCTCACTGCAACCTCCACCTCCCCATGTTCAAGCAATTCTCCTGCCTCAGCCACTCAAGTAGCTGGGATTACAGGCATGCACCACCACACCCAGCTAATTTTTGTTTTTTTTTTTTTTGGTAGAGATGGGGTTTCAATATGTTAGCCAGGCTGGTCTTGAACTCCTGACCTCAAGTGATCCACCCGCCTGGGTCTCCCAAGTGCTGGGATTAAGGTGCAAGCCACCATGCCCAGCCTCCCCAGAGCATTTTGGAAAGTGATTTGGGGTGAAAGTCCTTTAGAAGGGAGGGAATGGAGTGGGGTGGTGTACTGTCCGGCTGCCTGTCATCTCTAAACCCCCGGCTTCAGTTGTGGAGTGGAGATTACACTTTCCACCTTGTAGGGAGCTGCCAGCATTAAATGAGAACAGTGCTGATGGAATGCCAGACCACGGATGGTGAATATGAAATATTGGGTTTCTTTCTTCTCTTGAGGTGAGGAATAAGCCTCTCTCTCAGGTCTCTCCTGTCCCAGTCAGTGTCTGCTAAGCAGTCCCCCTTCAGGCACCCAGGAGCCTACTTCAAAATATCTACTTCAGAGAGACCCCTCCAGACACCTCGCTGCTCCCCAGCTCTGTTCTGTTAGGCCTCTTATTCAGCTTTATTTTCCAGCATGGCCCTGACACTGATGTGATTAATATGTGATTACATATTACTATTATAGTATTACTATAGTATTATTATTATTACTGAGATATTGAGACAGTCTCACTCTGTCACCCAGGCTAGAGTGCAGTGGCACAATCCTGGCTCACTGCAACCTCCACTTCCCGGATTCAAGCGATTCTCCTGCCTCAGCCTCCTGAGTAAACTGGGATTACAGGTGCCTGCCATCAAGCCTGGCTAATTTTGTATTTTCAGTAGAGACAGGGTTTCTCTATGTTGGTCAGGCTGGTCTCGAACGCCCAACCTCAGGTGATCCCCCTGCCTTGGCCTCCCAAAGTGCTGGGATTACAGGCATGGGCTACCATGCCCTGCCTGATTATTATTTATTTATTTAGATGTTGTCTTGCTCTGTTGCCCAGACTGGAGTACAGTGGTGTGATCTTGGCTCACTGCAACATCCACCTCCAGGGTTCGAGCGATTCTCCTGCCTCAGCCTCCAGAGTAGCTGGGACTACAGGCCCCTACCACCACACCTGGCTAATTTTTGTATTTTTAGTAGAGACAGGGTTTCACCATGTTGGCCAGTATGGTCTTGAACTGCTGACCTGAGGTGATCCGCCAGCCTCAGCCTCCCAAAGTACTGGGATTACAGGCACGAGGCACCACGCCCTGCTAGTTATACATATTACATAGCAGACAAATTCAGTTGCTTGTGTGTTGTCTGTCTCCAACTGTAAAATCTAAACTCCACAAGACTGCTGAACCCCCAGTGGTGCGGGGCCCAGCACCTAGCAGCCCCTCGAAAACACTGTCGGTGATGGGCCCAAAGGAAAGGGAGCAGGCAGGGCTGAGGTCTCAGATGGAAGGACCACCGACTCAGGTCTGGACTGCTGTGACCCCTCAGGGGCCTCAGTGCCCTCATCTTTAGTGGCCCTGGCCCCTGCAACTCCTGCCTACCCCAGCTACCCTGCTCTGTGGTTTGGTTCCTGTGTCCCTCTCATTTTTTTTGTTTTGTTTTGTTTTTCTGTTTTTGAGACAGAATTTCACTCT
Source organism: Cacajao melanocephalus (assembly GCA_963573385.1). Classification (NCBI taxonomy): domain Eukaryota; kingdom Metazoa; phylum Chordata; class Mammalia; order Primates; family Pitheciidae; genus Cacajao; species Cacajao melanocephalus. The sequence goes on along the minus strand of CAUYLG010021250.1, from coordinate 39,691 downwards.
TGTTGCCCAGGCTGGAGTGCAATGGTGCAACCTTGGCTCACCACAACCTCCCCCTCCCGGGTTCAAGCCATTCTTCTGCCTCAGCCTCCCGAGCAGCTGGGATTACAGGCTTGAGCCACCACACCTGGCTAATTTTGTATTTTTAGTAGAGACAGGGTTTCTCCGTGTTGGTCAGGCTGGTCTCGAACTCCTGACCTCAGGTGATCTGCCCACCTCAGCCTCCCAAACTGCTTGGATTACAGGCATGAGCCACTGTACCAGGCCTCCTGTGTCCCTCTCATAAGACCTTGTGCTGCCTCCAGTGGGGTGAGATTAAGGGTGGGCAGCCTGTTGGTAAGTCACTGTCACATGGGGGCATTGGGCTTGGCAGCCCCTTGTGCTGTCCCTCCAGCCATGTGCCACACCTCTCCCTCCCTCCCTCTCTTTCTCCTCCTCAGCCTCCCTCCGTGCCCCTTTATTCTGCCTTTGCCTCAGAACCCTGAACCCCATCCCTGGACGTGGCTGGCCTGCCCGAGGCTTTGGGGCGCTTGCCCAAGGCCAATTCCTGGCGTGGGTGTGATCCTGCCTGAGGAGACAGAGCCAGAGCTCTGTGCGGCTGCCACGATCTCTTTCAATCATCTGGAGCTAGAGCTCTTTGGTTTTGCTTTCACTCCCCTGTGTACAGGACACAAGCAGGCAGGGGAGAGGAGAGGAGCCCTCGTTGCGACCCAGGTGAGCTTGGAGCCATCTTTGGTCTCTTCCGTCTCCAACCTTAGTCGTGATGGGCCCCCACTTTCCACCTGGGCTCTGAGGGTGGGACAGTGTCTGTATTTCCCATCGCACATGTTGACTGCATGCCTGCCATGGACAAGGCTCTATGAGGAATGGGACCACCCTCACAGAGCCTGCCTTCTCCCTCATAACCCATCTCCTGTTGACCCACACAGTAGGTGCTCTGTGAATTTCGACTGGCCCATTTCTTCGACGCATCTTCATTGAGCAACTCTGTTCGCACAGCCCCTTGGCAGGTGAGCACTGATGAGCAAGGCAGCCCAGATGTTGGCCTGCAAGGGGCTTGCCATCTGCTGGGGACAGTCACTCATCAGAGGACCAAATGCATAAACGTATCCTTAAAAAACAAAACCAGAGGTGTGGAAGCTTTTTCCATCTCAGGAGTCTTGCGGGGAAGACTTTTGTGGAGGCACATTAGGGAGATAGGATCACAAGCCTGATATTATCCTTGGAGATGGTGAAGAAATTTCTAGTGAAGTCCTGGTTTGCATGTTCCAGAACTCTGCCAATTAACAACCTTCTCCACAGACCAGTATGGCCAGTAGCTATCATTGCTGGGACCTCAGGGTGGCCAGCTATGAGCCCTGAGTCCTGGGAGCATAGTCCCATGGATGGAGGCCCAGTAGACTGGCAATGGGGTCATAGCTGCCTCACTGGAAGGGGCCTAGGCATAGCTGGCACAGATGTGGGAGGGTCCTTGGGCAAACCAGGGACATCTCCTGGCATTGCCCACATCTCAGCAGGACCCACCTCCTATGCACCTTTGTCTTGGCCTCCAGGTAAGGCCTGAATGGGGATTCACATGCCTGGCTGGAAAATCCTCTTCAGTGGTTGCCTTAGAGCCCAGGTCTTATGCTACTGCGACCCCGGTGAATCCCAGCTCTGCCTCTTACTGTGTGACACTGAGCATGTTACCTAACCTCTCTGCACCTGCTTCATCACCTGCAAAATAACACTTGTCTCAAAAGATGATTGCCTATTCAGCAGAGTGATAGCTGCTGTGTTTGAAATGGCACCTGGGGCACATAGAATGATCGGTGAGCATCCACTCCTCCCTCTGTGTCAATCAGCTGCTTTTTTTTTTTTTTTTTTTTTTGAGATAGAGTCTCGCTGTACCACCCAGGATGGAGTGCAGTGGTGCCATCTTGGCTCACTGCAACCTCTGCCACTCTGGGTTTAAGTGATTCTCCTGAGTAGCTGGGACTACAGATGCAAGCCACCATGCCTGGCTAATTTTTGTATTTTTAGTAGAGACGGAATTTCACCATGCTGGCCAGGCTGGTCTTGAACTCCTGACCTCAAATGATCCATCTGCCTCAGGCTCCCAGAGTGTTGGGATTACAGGTGTGAGCCACCACTCCCAGCCTCAGCTGCTCTTCTTGAACCTCTGGAAGGCAAAGGCTTCTGTTTAGGTTTAGTGTAGCTCACACTTCTGGTGGTCCCTTCCCCCAGGATGGCAGAGGCCCCCAGTTTGTTCTGGTCTTTACCGCTCACCTACCTTGCTCAGAGATAAATCCTGACTGATTTAAGCCAATCATGGAGACCCATTCTGCTTTCCAGGGATTGGCCTAAACTGGGTGACATGAGCATCAGGGAGATCTGCTGAAGGATGCAAGAGGGTTTCTGGGAAGAGTTTTTGGGGCTCTTAAAATAACACACAGTAATAAATACCTTTTCCCTGCTTTTGGACATTGTTGTGTTTGGGTTGGGATGCCTGGAGCTGCAGCAGCCATTTTGTGAGTATGAGGAAAGTTGCCTGAAGATGAAGCTGACCAGCAGAGGAAGACAGTGCAAAGAGAGCGATACAAACTTTGTCTCTGACACCATTTCTGAGACATTAACTACCTTCAGAGGAGTCCTGCTTTGGAACTTCTCATGATATGAAATAGGATGTTTTCCTTGTTGGTTAGCTCACTTGACACTGTTACTTGCAGCCAAAGGCCTCCTAACTAATATCTGTATCTTCCTCACCCATCATGTCTAGTGTAGGGTAGTTGGATTAAACGTTGAGATTAACATACAAGGTGAGTTGCTTTTACTTAAGGATGGGTGAGTGTTAGGATTTCTTTTTCTTTTCTCTTTTTTTGAGACAGTCTCGCTGTGTCACTCAGGCTGGAGTGCAGTGGCACAATCTTGACTCACTGCAACCTCCATCTCCCAGGCTCAAACGATCCTCTCACCTCAGCCTCCCAAGTAGCTGGGACCACAAGCATACACCACCACGCCAAGCTAATTTTTAAAAATTTTTAGTAGAGATGGGGTCTTATCATGTTGTGCAGCCAGGCTGGTCTTGAACTCCTGAGCTCAAGCGATCCATCCACCTCAGCCCCCCACAGTTCTGGGATTACCGGCGTGAGGCGCCACACCATGCCAGGGCTTCTTTTTCTCGATTTGAGGGTTTAGTCTAGGTGGGGGTAAGGTTGCAACAGGTGCCTGGAGCTGGGAGCCTCATTCTGAGATGACTTGTGGGGAGAAAGGAAACAGCAAAAGGGAGAGGTGAGATTTAAAAAAATCCAGAATATAGTTCTGCCCAGGTGGGCACAGTGGCTCATGCCTGTATTTCCAGAACTTTGGAAGGCCAAGGTGGGCAGATCGCTTTGAGCTCAGAAGTTCAAGACCAGTCTGGGCAACATGGTGAAACCCCATCTCTACCAAAAAAAAAAATTAGCCAGGCATTGGTGGTTCGTGCCTGTAGTCCCAGCTATACAGGAGGCTGAGGCTGGAGAATCGCTTGAGCCCAGGAGGCAGAGGGTGCAGTGAGCCTCTGCACTCCAACCTGTGCGACAGAGTGAGACCCTGTCTCAAACACGAAACACACAAACAAAAAGAATATTGTTCTGCCGAGTGCTGCCTTTGCATTTTCCTTAAGAGGCTGCAGTTTGACTGCTGATGGGTTTGAGGTTAATGAAAATGTTTTGGAATCAGTGGCGAAGGTTGCACAACTTTTTCAATATACTGGAATCTACTGAATTGTGCACTTTAAAAGGGTGATTGTTATGGTGTGTAAATTCTATCTCATTTTTTTTTTTTTTGAGACAGTTTCACTTTTGTCACCCAGGCTGGAGTGCAATGGAGCAATCTTGGCTCACTGCAACCTCCACCTCCTGGGTTCAAGGGATTCTCCTGCCTCAGCCTCCCCAGTAGCTGGGACTACAAGCATGTGCCACTATGCCCGGCTAATTTTTTTGTATTTTTAGTAGAGATGGGGTTTCACCACGTTGGCCAGGCTGGTCTCGAACTCTCGACCTCAGGTGATCCACCCGCCTCGGCCTCCCAAAATGCTGGGATTACTGCGTGAGCCACCACGCCTGGCATCAATTTTTTAAAAAAGAAAAAAAGCAGTAGCCCAGCCGCCTGCCTCCTACAGTCTTCCCTCTGCCCTTCATTCTCAGGGAGTCTGGGAGCCATTCTCAGGCTCCCTGAGTGTGCGGCTGAGGGGTAGGGGCGGGGGCATGGCCCCACCAGCCACACCGCACAGGAGCACTTTCTAAAGTCTCTGCTGGGAGGGGCTGGTGGAAGGCTTGCCTGGGGACACAGGGACTCATTCTTTCACCTGAGGGGATGGTTATCTCCTAAGGTCCAGTCCTCTCTGGCCAGAATAGCCTCAGGTTGGGGAGGGGGAGTGATCCTGTGATAGGGTGGGGACAGCGTGGGCTCTGTGATTAGAAAGAACAAGTTCACATCCTGGCTCCCTGCTGCTGAGCTGTGACTTTGGGCAAGTCATCCAGATCTCTCTGTGGCTGTTTCTTATCTGGCAAATGAGTATAGTAATTCCACCCTTGGCAGAGTTAAGTGGCATAATTTACCCAAAAAGTTCAGGGCATCTAGTAGATAACACAGGCTGACTTCCTAACACCTGTTATTATCATGAGACCAAACACAATGGCAGAATCCTGACCAGGCCCTCTTGGTGATTGAGGGCTGATGGTGACAAGATGTTCCCAGCTCTCCTGCTTTTCTCAGCCTGCCCAAAAGCCTTCCTCCCCTCATCCTTATTATCCACCCGTACCTTGGCCTACCACAGCCCTCCCGTCCCCACCCCCGGCCTTTTGCTATGCACATTAGCAGGTGTGATAATGTGGAAAATCACATTTTCTTTCTTTTTTTTTTTTTTGAGATGAGGTCTCGCTCTGTGGCCCAGGCTGGAGTGCAGTGGCACAAACACTGCTCACTGCAGCCTCGACCTCCCGGGCTCAAGCAATCCTCCCACCTCAGCCTCCTGAGTAGCTGGGACCACAGGTGTGCACCACCACACCTGGCTGACTTTTTATTTTTTGTAGAGATGGTGTCTTCCTACGTTGCCCAGGCTGGTCTCCAGCTCCTGGGCTCAAGGGATCCTCCCCTCTCAAAGTGCTGAAATTACAGACATAAGTCACCATGCCTGGCTGGAAATCATATACTCTGAATTCCAAATCAGAGTACATGGCATAACCAAAATTTTGTTCTTTTACTTTATTTTTTTTCTCCAAAATTTAAGAAAATCTGAAATATAGTTTGGTCAAAGGTTGGACTTTTGAGAGCATTTTGATGGCTAGTGGTGACATTTCTCACAGTTAGAAATGGGCCACGGGTGCTCTAGGAGGGGAGGCATGGGTTAAATCACTTTGAATCACACAGTGAGAAAGCTCATTTATTCACATCCCCTGTTCCATTCTACTTCACTCCTTCTAAGTATCCTCAAAGAGAAAGTCTGTTTGGTCCTAATACGACTTCAGCACCTCTCCAACACTTGCTAAGATCCTTTTTTAACAGGGAGAGAAAGTCACAGATTCGGAGCCTTGGCAGGGCCATAGTGTCTGGTTACAATGAAATCTCATTGTTGAAAATCACGGTAATCTACAGTGTCCTTTTCACTCCATGTTAATAAGAACAATGCAAATCAATGTAAAGAAAAGTGCTCAGAAAACCGCAGAACCGGTCTCATGCAGCCATAGAATGGCAGTAGCATGGAAATGCCTGGAGTCTGGAAAGCACCGCAACATGGGACAACAGAGCTGAGTGCTTACGGGCCAGGTGCCCTGCGAGTGCCAGTCTGTGTGGTCAGGGCATCTTGGTTGACCGGAGACCCTGTGGGTCAGCGAGGCTGGAGCTGGCAGAACCCCAGAGTTGCACGTGGAAGCCACCCAGCTCTGAGCTGAGATTCTCCCCCAGCATCTGCTCTGCCCCAAGGTCCCAGCTAGGCGATCTGGGGTGGGCCATCCAGCCTTAAGAGTGGGTTGGATGACAGAGGGCACAGCACTAGGCCCCTGTGACTCAGATACTCACGTTGGAGGGAGGGTGGAGGAGGAAGCGTAACTGTCTTCCAGTGTTCAGAGGTGCCGGGCAAGGTCCTGGGTCACCCCTCTGTTCTAGGACCATCAGAGGCTTTCTTCAGGGTCTAGGAGAAGGTGGGGAGGGCCCCAGAGTGGCTGGGTCAAGTTCAGACCCCCCTGAGCACTGCTCTAGGGGCAGACAGGTCAGGCCCAAAAGGTGCGTGGGCCTCAGGGAGCCACTTGTTCCCCTCCGGTTCCCCTCCAGTGAAGAGCCACAGAGGAGGGGACTGGGAAACCAGGGTTCTAGCCTCAGCTTCCTGCTGACCTGCCGTGTGTACCTGGACAAGGCACTCACCCGCTCTGGGCCTCCGTGTCCCTCCAGATTGAAGCTGCCAAATGAAGAGGTCTTCTGGTCCTGTATGCACTGATTGGATGCTCTGCCTCCCCGTGATCCCTGAGGCCACCACCCTTTGTGTCCCTGTCCCCTTTCAGGGCAGACCAGGACACTGGGCCAGAGCTGGCTGCAGGCCTCCGGCAAGGGCTACCCCAGCCTTCCGTAGAGGCTTGTCCTCCTAGGTGAGGGGTTGTCCATGCCCAGCCCCATGAGGCCCGCGTGGTTTCGAGCAGTGCCCAATGGCACTATTGGCAGGCTCCAGACACTAAAAGAGGAAGCCGAGACCCTGAAAGGTGGGCGAGGAAGACAGGGAAGGAAGAGGTGCCTGCAGAGGAGTGCTGGTGGCTGCCCCTTGCGAACATGCCGAAGGTTGCCAACCTGAGTTTAAGCCTTGGTTCCAGAACACAAAGCCTCCTCTCTGGGGGCCTTGACCCCTCGGAGCCCCCACCCCTGGGGCTGGCTGAGCTGCCCCGAGGGAACTGGCCCCAGAAGGGCCTGGTTGTTGGCTGGGAAGTGGCTGGGAGGGAAGTTTTAATGATACACAACACAAGACACAGGGGGGAAAGAGAGAGGGGGGCGGTGGAGGAGAGGAGGGAGATTGGGGGGGAGAAAGAAAGACCTCCTGCCAGGCCTGTTGCCAGGAGACCGCCAGGCAGCCAGAACCAGCCCTGCTCTTTTCACAGTTGGCTTTAAGCGCGGAGAGAAAGCCCGGGCCATAAAGGGGGACATGTGTTGCTGGGTGTGTAAGGCTAGCCTCTGCAGTTAGGGGAGCCCCTGCCCCCGCCCCCTGCCGCTGCCCTGAGAGAGCCCTTTGCGCCCCCAGCCCTGCCCCTGCACCTGGGGGTTGTGGATGAACGATGGAGCCTGCCGAGCAATGGAAAAGGCAGGGGTGGCCCTGCCCTTCCAATGTCGCAGCCACTTTGGGGGTGAAACTCACCAGCTGGGGCCCCCAGGAAGCTGGCAGGGGCTGGCGAGGCGGGGAGGCCTGGGATTCCAACATGGCACATTCACAGAAAAGTATTCCTATTGGCTCTGGGCGGGCCATCCAGGTGGGGGGTGCTAGAATTCTAGGAATCCTCAACAGGGCACTTTGATGGGCGCTGACAAGTCCCAGAAACCTGCATTCTGGCCCCTGGTTGTTGTCACAGATGCCGTGGTGAGAACAGTCCCCTTTAGGCTGCACCTTGGCACTTGGGGACTGTCCCTGCAGCACAGTGTACCACTGTGTCCCTGAAGAGTCCACCACACAGCCAGGAAAAAGCGAAAAGTGGGGGAGGGTTGTTGACAAAACAAGGGCTCAAGGATCCTAGGCCCTGGCTGCCAATCGAGAGAGATGTCAGCTGAGCAGTGACGGTGCTGTCAGCATAGAGGATGTCAGTGAACGGGGAACAGCATGGCATGGAAGCTGGGCCAGAGCCTGGACGGTTCAAATGAGCTCCCCGGGGTGACAGCTCCTTCCATGCTGTGTTCTTACGCCCTGCTGAAAACAGGCTGTGATTTCTGTTGCTTCTTCTATCAATTGCATGAGAGGAAGGGCAGTTTCTTTTGATCCACTCGCATGCCGAGGCCTGAGTGCCAGTCCTGGGAGCCTTACCAGCCCTCTAAGAAGCATCAAAAGGCAAGTCAGAAGAATCAGAAGGGAATCGGGGTGGGAAGGGACAGCCAACCCACCCCAATTCCCACCTGGTCACCTGGCCGCCTGGCTTCCCTCTGAGCCTTCGGTGGCACTGCTGGAGGCCAACCTGAGCTCAAACCCCAGTCTCCTGCTCAGTGTGGTGGGCAGCCCTGCTTCCCCGGCTCATGGAGTGAGTGAGCGTGTGTGTGAGCCAGTTCTGGACAAAATCAAGAAATCATTGTATCTTCCAAGAAATCTTGACTCTGTGCACTGAGCTGTTTCTCACACGAGTGAGCATCCTGGAAAACAGGCCTCCTGGGGTAGGGAGGGAGCCAGGCTGCCTGCTAGACACCGTGGGGCTCCTGACCCAGAGGCTTGCTTTTCCTCCAACTTCCTTTGCCTCTTTTTCCGGCTGCAGTGTGTGGTTCTGCTAGTTCTAGACTCTTTCCTGTCCCCATTCTGGACCATGTCCTACCCAGGTATCAAGAATGGCTCATACTTGTAATCCCAGCATTTTGAGAGGCTGAGGCAGGAGGATCACTTAAGGCCAAGAGTTTCAGACCAACCTGGGCAACATAGTGAAACCCTGTCTCTCCCAAAAATTTAAAAATAATCCAGGTATGGTGGCATGTGTCCATAGTCCCAGCTACTCGGCAGGCTGAGGTGGGAGGATCCCTTGAGCCCAGGAATTTGAGGCTGCAGTGAGGTAGGATGGCACCACTACATGCCAGCCTGGTTGACAGAGTGAGACCCTGTTTCAAAAAGTAAAGAAAGAAAATGACTTAATTTGACGGGCTGAATCTCCGTGAGGTGGTAACCATAAGGGTAGATGTGGTGACTCTCAGAGGGGGAAGTGGTATCCTGGGCAGTGGCTGGAGGAACAGGTGGTGCCTGGGTCTGACTGCAGGAGGTAGGCCTTCTGGCTTCTGCCTCTGGGAGAGGACAGGCTGCTGGGGAGGGCGGGCAGTAGGAGGTGGAGAGATGGGCCACCAGGGAGCCCACTGGGGCACCTGGCAAGTTCTGCTGGGCCCACAAGGCATGGCTGGGCTTTACAACAGGGGGTTTGGAGCTCCTTGAGTGGAAAGCCCCCTCGCTGGCTTGCCCCTGATTTCATCCCAAGAACGGCCAACTCTAGCAAGCAAATCTACCTGCTGGGTCGTAGGTAGGGGCTCAGCCTTGTCCCTGAGACTGGGCGCAGGCTCGGGCCTTCTCGCCTGCCTCCTCCCTTTCCCTGTCCTGTGTCACATCCTTCCCTGATGCAGAGGGAATTTTAACCTGGAAGGTTCCCTCTGCCCTCTCACAACTCAGCACCCCTGTTATTCCTTCAGAACCGCTTGCCAGCTCCTCAAGGGCTTCCCCCACCCTCATATGCTATTAGAGTCTGTGGCTTCTGGTTCTCTAGCTTGTTCAGGGGAGAGTCCCTGGAGGCCCACCTCACCCCCAGAAGCATTCCAAAAAATGGCCCTTGAGCTCACCTGTCAGTGTTGCTCCCCCAGGCAGCACCAAACTCCCTAGATTGGACCTCAGTCTTCCTTCTTCTTCTACTTTTTTTTTTTTTTTTTTTTTTTTTTGAGACAGGCTCTCGCTCTGTTTCCCAGGCTATAGTGCAGTGGTGTGATCATCACGCACTGTAGCCTCGATCTCCTGGGCTCAAGCAATGCTTGGACCTCAGCCTCTAGAGTAGCTGGCACTACAGGCACACACCACTACACCTTGATTTTTAGTAGACAGATGAGGTCTTGCCATGTTGCCCAGGCTGGTCTCAAACTCCTGAGCTCTAGCAATGCTTTTGCCTCGGCCTCCCAAAGTGTTGGAATTACAGGCGTGAGCCACCATGCCCAGCTCAGTCTCCCGTATTCTTAATGAGGGGACCATGAGTTAATCTCTTAGGTCCACCCTCTCCTCCTCCAGGAAGCCTCTCTGATTTACATCGCTCCCTTCTGGTTTCTCATCAGTGTAATCATAGAGCTCAGGGCTGGTGGCCAGGTGGGTTAGGGGTGAGTTGTCAGGGGTTGGGAGAGCACCTCTCCTAATGCAATGAGGAACAGATCCAGCTGGCTTGGAGGGAAGGGAGGAGGGCCTGGGCACCCTTAGCCCCTCCACCTCCCACCTCTGCACCCTGTCTAGCCTCTTGACCAGGAAGCTGAACTACCTTCACTAAAGGAGAGAGTGGAGACAGGAGACAGGGCCCCTCTCTCTGGGACAGGACCCCTCTCTCTGGGACAGGACCCTCCCCGTGGGGCTCCTTAGAGGTAATATCCTGCCTCTTGGGCCCCTGGAAGTCCCTGGACCTCAAAGGTCTTGTGCCCACACGTTCAGGATGGGGCCTCCAAAGATGGTCAGGGTCACAGTGCCACCTGCTGGGGCTCCCAGGAACAGCAGCTGGAGAGACTCTCATCGTGTGTGTGTGTGTGTGTGTGTGTGTGTGTGTGTGTGTGTGTGTTTTGTGGGGAGGGCAATTAATAACACCTCACCACAGATCTTAAAATTCTCCTGATTTTGAACCCTCACCCCCTTTCCACAGAAGCAGCCAAAAGAGGGCAGAGGAAATGGTACTGGAATTCAACTGGGGCTCCCAGGGAAAGCCTGATCCCCAGGGACATGATTGCATTCCTTGGAACTGGTGTATTTTGAACTTCATTCATTGAAGCCTGGTTTCTAGGGATGGTTTCTCTTTTTCATTAACGCAGAAGGAAGGTGGAGATTGTTCTTCGTGCTTCTATGTGAAATGGAGTTTCAAGGGCAAAAAACAAGAGCGCACTTTGAATATCTTTGTTTTTTATTACACTGATAAGAGTAAGAAAAGTATGTTACATTGTAAACGCTGATGATTAGAACAGTCCAAGGTGATCATTGTAATGTCAATTTCTGAAGCAGCTGGGAGAAATAAGTAGGATAATGAAATGAATCAGCACAATGCCTCTCACTTGAGAAATACTCTGTATGTTGGGCAATTCATTGATAAAATAAAACCCACTGTGGAGAAAGTGATTGGCCTTCCTGGCAAGCTGGGCTGGAGGTGAGCAGAGTTGGCCAGGATCCATGAGGTGATGGGTGGTGTCTTGGTTGAGAGCCACTAGCTGACCTGTGTCCTGCTGATGCACAGGTATGCTGCTCAGTAACTCCCTGGAATTATTTTTTTAAAGGTAAATGTGTGATTGAAGAATTTGGAGGATTAGAATTTTGGTTTGTAAACGAGCCCTTTGCTTTAGGAAGAACTCAGCATAGGACCCTTGCAAGTATTTCTCTCTCTATTTTTTTTTTTTTTTTTGAGACAGAGTCTTGCTCTGTTGCCCAGGCTGGAGTGCAGTGGTGCGATATCAGCTCACTGCAACCTCCGCCTCCTGGGTTCAAGCGATTCTCCTGCCTCAGCCTCCCGAGTAGCTGGGATTACAGGTGTGTGCCACCATGCCCAGCTAATTCCATCTCTTGACCTTGTGATCCGCCCACCTCAGCCTCCCAAAGTGCTGGGATTACAGGTGTGAGCCACCGCACCCAGCCGACCCTTGCAAGTATTTCACATAACATTTGTTTTGCCCCCTTCATCCCTTTACTTGTATAACCAAAGTCCACCTGCAGTGACAGGCTGGCCTGATAACCTACTCATGGAGCCAAATGCAGATGCTCCTTAGGCAGAGTTTGGAGTATAAATGGGGGAATATTTGGGGATCTGGAGGGTGGGACTGATGTTGGTGAATCAGCAAGCACCAGGCCCCCATCTTGGTGTATGACATTTGTTTCCCCATTGAATCCTCACTGGAACCCCAAGCAAGAGCTGCTGCTACTACCCTCATTTTACAAATAAGGGACTTGTGGCCCAGGCAGTCTGTGTAACCTGGCTGAGGTCACAGTCCTGATAAATGCTAGAGTTGGGATGTGAACCCAGGGAGTCTGGGGGTGACTCCAAAGGACTAAGGACGGGAACACAGGAAGGTGGTGATGCCCATTTGGGAATGTGCCTGGGGGGAGGTTTGGAGAGGTGGCTCATAGTCAATGGTGATTCAGCTTCCCACTCACCAGGCAGAGGGCTCACCTGGTCTGTGCCTTCAGGGCTGACATGCACAACTGTGCATGTTGTGCACTGCCAAAGGTTGCCCCACATATGAGGACACTGTGCACATCACGGCCTTATTTGCGGTGACCGTTTTCTGACAATTGGAAATAAAGTGCCTGGAGGGAGGAGGGACCTCTTTCTAAATCACTCAGAGGGGCTTCGTGGGTGGGCAGCCTTTTGCATGTGTACATCACCGTCTTCCTCCACCCACGGGAGTGAGCAGGTATTGGGGCAACTTTAGGCCATTGATCTGACCCCTGTGTTGCGGGGGTGGAGGAACCTTTTGCATTTTCTGAACCCTCTGCAATTCTCCCAGAAGTCATGGGAGGGGCAACAGACAGCAAAAGGCTTCTCTGTGTCACTAGCCCTGCTGTTTCCTCTCTGGGACATCTGGCTGAAGATTCAGGCTCTTGCCATCCCTGCAGGAACAGGACCTCATAACTGGCAGTAAGGGAAGGAAGGAGAAGTGAGGAAGAGCCCAGTGGTCAGTGGGTCAGAAGAGATAGAACAGGGCCTGCCTTAAAAAAAATCACAGGCCAGGTGTGGTGGCTCATGCTTGTAATCCCAACACTTTGGAAAGCAAAGGCAGGAGGATCGCCTGAGCCCAGGAGCCCTGGGCAACATACTAAGACCCCATTTCTACAAAAAATGAAAAAATTAGCCGGGCATAGTGGTGTGTGCCTGTAATCCCAGCTTCTCAGGAGGCTGAGGGAGGAGGATCGCTTGAGCCTGGGAGATCAGTGATGGTGCCACTGCACTCCAGTCTGGGCAACAGAGCAAGACCCTGTCTCAACATGAATACATACATACATACATACAAAAATAAAAAATAAAATTTAAAAATTACGTATACACACATCCACATACATGTAAAATGTCATAGATCATTGAGGTTGTTGTAATAAGCATATATCAGGCTTTAATCAGATGCAGTCCATAAAATCTCGGTTTATAAAAACAGATAATTTGGCATAGATGTCTGTGCAGAGAGAGGGGATTAGTCTCCATATAAAACAGTTCCCAGAGGGGTTGTTTTCTTTTCTAAACAATTTTATTTTGTTTTTTTGAGATGAAGTCTCACTCTGTCACCCAGGCTAGAGTGCAGTGGTGCCATTTCGGCTCACTGCAACCTCCACCTCTCTGGTTCAAGCAATTCTCCTGCCTCAGCCTCCCGGGTAGGGACTACAGGAGCTCGCCACCACACCTGGCTAATTTTTGTATTTTTAGTAGAGACAGGTTTTACCATGTTGGCCAGGCTGGTCTCAAACTCCTGACTTCAGGTGATCCACCCGCCTCGGCCTCCCAGAATTCTGGCATTACTGGCGTGAACCACCATGCCTGGCCTCCAAAGAATTTTAAGTGTGTTTCCAGGAGTTTTCAAGATGATTGTTATGTTTATGGAATGCTTATTCTATTCGCTCTGAGCTCATGCTAATATGCTTGTGGCCACTCCACCCAGCACACACTCTGTCCCTGTGGCCACTGCCAATGGGACCAGCTGTGGGTACCTGACCCTTGGCACCCTTAGCACCTGGCAGGCCCAGGCAGCACTGACATGGTGTCCCCTTTTTTTCTCAGACACTTGCACCAGGATGTATAGTAGATGAATGGCTGTGGCACAATGCCGAAGCCACGGCAGCCGTGACAGCCATGCGCAGGTTGTAAATTCTAAGCAGCAGGAAGTAGGTGTGAATGGAAGTGGAGCAGAAAGCAGCCGGTTCTGTTTCCCACCTGCATTCTCCTTTCCTGTGCCCCTGTGTACTCACCATGGGGCCCCTTTCCCGATGCTGCTTCCAACAGGAGGCAGAGGGTGAGAGAATTCGGGTTGGAAGGCTCATCCCTAGGAAAGAGGGTGCCAACAGACAAGGCTCCCTGGAAGCCTGACAAATCAAAATTACCATTTATTGAGCACCTACTATGTGCCAGGAACACGATACACATGATCTCATGTAATCTTCACAACCAGCCCACAGAGCAGCTTTCTCCCTATTTTACAGTCCGAGAAACGTAGGCTCTGAGAGATTTTAAGGGACTTGCCCAAGGGTACCCAGCTAAGAAGGAAAGCCAAAAGGTCAACCTAAGTATCCTGGCCGTCCAGGACCGGAGACACTGCTGTGAGGCTTCACAGTGGGAAGAAGAAAAGTCATGCATCAATAACCCTCACCGAGTGAGAGTGAGTTCAGCTCTGCCCCAGGCACCTCTGGGCGGGTGGGTGGAGAATCCGAAAGAAAGAGGCCCCTCCCTGGTCCTGAAGCAGCAGGGCTTCGGAGAAGGGAGCTCTGGGGGCTGCAAAGCCAGAGGTTTCCTTGAGGAGACCAGGCTTGAGGGACGAGCAGGGACTGGCCGGGAGCAGGACAGGGGGGAAGGGACCCTCTGGAGTGTGGAGTAAATGGAGGCAGGGGAGATGGAGGCTCTGCAGTGTGAGGCGGGCGCACCGGGAGGCTGGCGTTCAGCTGAGAGACCCTGAGCTGACACGTCCTCCTCTGAGCCCCCTGTTTGCCGTGTGCAAAGTGAAGAGGTGGGCCGGCCCCGCAGGGCCCTTCTTGCGCTCCTCTGCGGTGTGGGGCTTGGGGGTCTCTGGTCCGCGGGAGGGCAGCCCCTGCCACGCAGCCGAGCGTCCTCCAGGGTCCGCGGCCGCCGCAAGCAGCGCTGACCGGCAGGGGGCGCTCCTGCAAAGGCTGGCCGCCGTGGCGCCCTCGGCGGGGCCTGGCTGGGGTTGGGGACCCGGGAGGCCTCCCCGTCCCGCTCCCGCCGCTTGCCTTCTCACATCGCCCCTTCCCATTCCATGTCTGGGATTAGAGGCCTTGGAAGTTGCTGGCATCTAGGTCGTTGGGCGAGTCATATCGCCTCTCTGTGCCTCAGTTTCTTCAGGTGCAAACTGGCTTGTGTGAGGAAGAGATGAGTTACTTGGGCAGGAGAGCCTTTCGGCCACAGGTGAGGTAGATATGCCGCTGCTTCACACGCCCATATCACTCCCAGGGCGGGAGCTGCTGATTTACCACCTCAGGGTTACAGTTTGCTTCAAATCTTTGTTTTTTTCAGATAGGGTCTCCCTCTGTCGCTCAGGTTGGAGTGCAGTGGTGCAATCACGGCTCACCGCAGCCTCAAACTCCTGGGCTCAAACCATCCTCCTGCTTCAGCTTCCCAAGTAGCTGGGATCACAGGTGCATGCCACCACGTCCAGCTAATAATTTTTTTTGTAGAGATGGGGTCTTGCTATTGCCCCAGGCTGGTCTTGAACTCCTGGGCTCAAGCGATCCTCTTGTCTCAGTCTCCCAGAGTGCTGGGATTACAGGCATAAGCCACCGTACCCTGCTTGAAACTTTTATTCAAAGTTCTTTTGTGCAAAGATGGAAATAATTCCTGGATCCTACAGAGCACCTGGCATGGTGAGTGATGCTCAAAATGTGGCTGTGGAATGATTGGTTTTTTGAAATCATCCAGACAGAAGCTATGAGAAAATCAGACAGTGTACCTCTTCTGAATCACACTGGAAGGTGTCCACATTCATCTTCACATTTCTTTCTTTCTCCTTTTTTTTAAATTTATTTTTTAGAGATGGGGTTTCACCATGTTGGCCAGGATGGTCTCGATCTCTTGACCTCGTGATCTGCCTGCCTTAGCCTCCCAAAGTGCTGGGGTTACAGGTGTGTGCCCGGCCACAAAGGGCTTCTTCTCTGCATTCAGCCTCCCTTGGCTGTGCTCAAGTATGCTGCTTTATCAAGGGCTGGAGAATGGCCTTGGACAAGCAATGGGTGAGAGAGAGTCAGTCCGACAACCCTCCTCATACACAACTCAAAGTGTTCTTTGAGGAAGAAGAGGGAGGGAGGAAGGAACAGAAGTGAGAAGGCCTCCAACTGAAACTGCCATGGGGAGTGCTGAGCTCTGTCAGCTCTGGAGTGAGCTCCCTAAGAGGGGACAGGGGCCCTTCCCACAGAAAGACAGATGAGTGACTGTCACAGAGGACTCCAGTCCAGAAATACTGGCCTGCCGTTCCCGAATACCTTTCCTGCAAATGCTTAAAGTTCCACCATCGGAGATTTATTGTTCTATATTCGTCTCCTCCCCACCTTCAGTAATTTCTTTTCGTTATAGATGTCAAACCTGCTTGTCATAGAAAACTAGGAAAACGAAAGGGTAAAACACTTCTTACCCATACTCCCAACCTCCAAGGCAGCCACTGTTAACATTTTGGTGTCCTTCTCTGTCCCCTTTTGTGTCATTTTCAAGCATAGCTGTGAGTTCCCGAGAGGGGATTCTGAAGCCCACTTTTCCCACTCAGCTTCAGTCCTATTTCAGTTGTGTGTTCCAGAAACATCAAGTCTCCCACCCATGAGAGCCAGTGAGTTCTATGACCTTGAGGAAGTCGTTCATCTTTCTGGACTTTAGTGTCCTCATCTATATAATGGGACAATCATGGCCCACACGCTACCTCACAGTGGTGCTCCAGAGTCCATGCTAGTGGGGCGTTGCAAGGGCATTGCCAATACTGTTCCAGTATGTGGGGCTAGGACTGCTGGGAGTGGTCAGGACAGAGCCAGTCAGAATAAGACTACGGCAAGAGGGCCAGGCCACAGGGAGGATGGTGAAGGACAGGGAGAGGGACAGCTGAGCCCAAACCCACACCAGTCCTGTCTGGGCTCCCCAGGACCAGCCCTCCTGAGCAGCTGTGTCTCAGGTCAGCATGGGCATCTTCCCTTGGAGCTGCTGGGGCATCATCCTATTGGGTGCAGAGTTCATTTCCAGTGGTTTGAGGGAGATTAGAGGAGATAGCCAGCCTGGGCCACTGCATTTCCACTTGGGAGGCACAGGATATCTGGAGTCAACCAAAGACGATGGTTCCTGAGGGTTTGCTTAAGGCAGAGTGGGCGGGTGGCGGGGAAGGTGCTGGGAGGAGGAGGATTTGATGTGGAGCTAGATTTGAGGTGGCCATGGCAAAGCTTTCAGCCTCATCATGTTTGTGACTTCCAAAGTGTGTGTGTGTATGTGTGTGTGTGTATGTGTGTGTGTGAGCATAAGAGCGCGCATGCACATAAGAGAAGGAGAGGGCCCCAGCCCTGAGCGGTGGCTGCCTTGGGCTGGTTAATGGAGACAGGTAGCTGCATGTGGATATCTAAGAATGCTTCTCTTGCATACCTGTATCAACGTGTGGACCCAGGAGCAGCTGTGGGGCTGCCCAGGAATGCAGACACCCATGGGGGAGCTGGGGGGGCCTGTGTGTCACCGAATGCCTGGACTTGGGCTGTAGTGTGTGTGTCCAATGAAGCCTGTGTCTGTGCCCAGGAAGGCCTTCCATGAGCACACATTGTGTTTGTCTGATACTTTACATCTTTACAGCTCCATAAAAGGGCCACAGACCAGGGTTTTAAGCTGAAAACAACACTTGTTTCCTGAGTACCTACTATGTGCTGGGACCTGTGCCAGGCTCTGGAGACACAGAGAGAAGTAAAACTCAGGCTGGCCCTTGAGGAGCCCACAGGGCAGAGGGAAGGTGGCAGAGCAACAAATCATTGATGGCACAGGCTATAGGTCCCAAGGGCTGCTCTTCATGTCCTTCCTTGGGGATCTCACAATTGCAGGGATGATATGTTTTACTGCCAGCTCCCCTCCAGGCTATGAGCCCCTTGGGGATGGACACTTAGGAGGTAAATGATGCTTTATAAGGATGTATAATCCAAAGGTATCTGTGAGTCAGGCTGTGCCTGGAGAGTCCTGAGCCAGCCACGGCCAACCAAGAGCCACAGCCAGTAGTGACAGTCTGGGCTAGGGCTGGGCTAGGGCTGGGCTCAATTCCTGCCTCCACTACAGTTGGGCCACCTACACCGGTTACCTAAGCCCTCCCAGGCTCTGTTTTTTCATCTGTGCAATAGTGGTATGATTGTCCCAGCCTCCCAGAGGGCTGAGGCTTTAGTGAGACTGTGAGCCAAGCCTGGCACACACACATGCACACACACGCACACACACACGCAGAGCTTGGTACACAAGAGCTGCTATGGAATTATTATTATTATTAGCAAGAAGCTAGTATCTGGGCAGTTCTGTGCAGCCTTGTTGGCCAAAAAGGCAGAAGCAGAACCTGAAGCCTCCATGGGTAAGCTGAGGGGGCACCCAGCAGATAGAAATCTGGTACAGTTCTAACATCAGAAGGAAGGAGCCCAAGGGTGGGGCCATACTATTGGCTCAAGAGCATCCATCTCAATATTTTCCTCGTGTTTCTCACTCTCCAACCACTGATGTCTCCATTGAGTCTTTGGTGCTTCCTCCAGTCTCTTTGATTCATAGGTTTACCCATCAGATATCAACATGTAACTTTCATGAAATTTTGAAGAGGTGTCGCTTTGGGAGAATGTGTCTGGCCTTCTCCATGCACAAGCATGCTTGTGTGTGCTTAGGGGCATGAGAACAGGAGGAGCCGCTGGGGCAGCCTGATCCAACCCACTCCCTCCTCACCTGCCCAGGGGGTGTGGCTGGGGCCTGGTGGGGTCTATCTGCCAGTCCCTGGCTCTTCCTTCTCTCTGACATACTGGTCCAGCTCAGGCCGCTCATCTTCTAGCTTCTGTGATCATGGTTCAAAGTCTTACCAGTGATATGCTGGAGCCGGTTCCAGCTGGCCTGTAGGGCTAACTGTGCACATCTCTTCCTAACTCCAGTGATCAGAAATGATGCCACATTGGTAGCATGAAGTCAGCCATGATGGGAATATTTAAGGCAGAGAGATCAACAAGTGATACAAATCAGACCCCAGTCATCCCTCCTCGAGAATAGGTTGTCAACATCATCACATCCCTGGTCCTGCCTACAGGTATAACAATCACTGATATCAGGTGTGGCACCTGCTAGGCATTTAACACCTTTTTTTTTTTTTTTTTTAAGACAGGGTCTTGCTCTGTTGCTCAGGTGGGAGTGCATTGGCGTGATCTCGGCTCACTGCAACCTCTGCCTCCCAGGTTCAAGCGATTCTCTTGCCTCAGCCTCCCGAGTAGCTCGGATTACAGGCGCGTGCCACTGCCACCACACCCGGCTGATATTTTTGTATTTTTAGTAGAGATGGGGTTTCACCATGTTGGCCAGGATGGTCTCGAACTCCTGACATCTAGTGATCCGCCTGCCTTGGTGGCCCAAAGTGCTGGGATTACAGGCGTGAGCCACTGCGCCTGGGCAGCATTTAACATCTTATCTGCACAAAAG
Organism: Cacajao melanocephalus; assembly: GCA_963573385.1. Lineage (NCBI taxonomy): Eukaryota > Metazoa > Chordata > Mammalia > Primates > Pitheciidae > Cacajao > Cacajao melanocephalus. The sequence goes on along the minus strand of CAUYLG010021250.1, from coordinate 20,417 downwards.
TCCTGTTAGGTATTTCTCATCATTCATACTTCATATGGGGCTCATAACTTACATGATTTGACCCTAGGTCTCTGCATGTTACACTGGGCCATGTGGCCTCGATAAATAGAACCATGGGATTTGATAAGGCTGGCAGAGCTGTTAGGAATCATTGGATCATCTAATCACTGCGCTGGTTTGACAAACTGAGCCCAAAGAGGCTCAAAGAGGTGGGGGCTTCCTCTGTTAATGCCACCTAATACGGTAGCCACCTCTTCCCCACGCCTCTCCCAGCCCCCTACTATGCTGGTGTCCACTGAAAAGCCAAGGTCGCTGTCACCTCATGTTCCACATGCATGGCTGATTTTTTGGAAACCTTACATGTAGATCTTGACATTCATTGCAAGTTGTATTTTGTTTTGCTTGATTTGACCCAGCATTCGAGACTCTCAAAAACTCTCTCACTTGGGTCATTGGTTGTATGTCTCCTTTCTAGACAGGTACCACCCACTGCTTTGATCTCTGCACCTTTGTGCAGGAATTGGGGTTAAACTTTAAAAAAATAATAAGCAAACAGAACTTTGGGGCTCAACACTTGAAGCTCCCACCCTATATACCAGAGATTCTGGCATCTACACACCTTGGAAAGTGGGTTCCTCCTCCCACAGGGCTCTGTCTGCCCCATTGTCCACTCTGGATTTCTGCGTTGGGGAACATCAGCGGCATTTTATCAAAAGCCCACGGAGGCCCAAGCTGCGCACCTCGCTGGTGACAGCCACTCTCCTGCTTAAAAACAAGGTGCCCTTTCCTGTCTCCCGTCTGACCAGGAGTTCCCTTGGGGACTCCATTTGCCCGGCCACAGAGTCCCCCGAGCCACTGAACATGCGTTTCCCCCGCTTCCAGAGAGCGTTTCTGCGTCAGGATCCGGCCCTGCCCTGAGTCCGGGGGTTGCGGCGAAGAGACCGGCACTCGCTGGGCAGGAAGGCGGACAATGACCCAGGTTTTCCACCGACTCCAGGTGCGTCTCTCCTACCCTCCACCGTCTCTACCTCGGAGAAGCTATTGCTCTTGCCTCTGCCCCACCCCGGAAAGGCAGAATCTCCTCCGTCCCCGCCTCGTACCCTCCTCCCAGCCTCTCCGGCCCGGGGGGCTTCACGTTCCGCCACCGCGACCTCGGGCGGGCGCGGCGCCAGGTGAGCGCTCACCTGGGGCCGGAGGGCGGGACAATGGGGGCAGGGCGGGCCCGGGGCGGCGGCCCCACCCGCGACGGGGCGGGGTGAGAGCAGTGGGGCCAATGGGGCGGGGGACTCGCTGCCCCGGGTTGGGGCGCCGCCCGATCTGCTCCCTCCCCCAGAGCCGCCTGCCCCGCCCCACCCGGGTTTAAAGCCCCGCGGGCGGCTAGTGGCGGCGCTGCGAGCTTGAGCGGCGCGAGGAGATGCTAGAGGGCGCCGCGCCGCCGGCACCATGCGCCCCCCGCCCGCGCTGGCCCTGGCCGGGTTCTGCCTGCTGGCGCTACCCGCCGCCGCCGCCTCCTACTTCGGGTCAGTGCCCGCTGAGCCCCCCACGCCCTCTGCCCCCTCCCCGGCCCGCCCGCCTCACCCTCTTCCAGCTACAGCTGGGTCAATTTTCTCTCCCGCTGTCCTTGGCCCTGCGGAGGTCTCGAACTCAGACCCTAGCTTGGCGCGACCCAGCCCACCTCTCAGTGGGAGTTTGCGCCCTGAGCTCGGTCTCTGGCTTCCCCGGCTCCGAATCCATCGCCCTGTTCGGTGTCCGAGTCTCTGGTCCCCTCCGCCGCCGCTGTCCTCACCCTGCCGGGTCTTGGACTCTGCGCGCGCCTTGGACCCTGGTCCCGCCCGTCCAGGAGTCAGCCCCGCGCTCTGATGCCCTCTTGGGATCCTCACGCGGGTGCACCGTCTGCCGCCATCCTGTGCTCCGTCGAGCAGTCCTTGCCTCGGACTCTTTCCCCAACCTCCGCCTTCGCCCTGCGGAGCGGAGACCGAAAGGGCTGGGTGGATAGGTGGGGTGGGCTGTTCCCGGTCTGGGGGCAGAGGATCGTGCGCATCCACAGAGAATAAGGGAAGCCTCGGATCGTGAGACGCCAGCTACAAACGCAGGAAGGAACCATGCGCTGGGGAAACCCGACCGCATCTTAGACCTGGCATGGGGTGATTTCTCAGGAGAACGCCGGAAAGCGTGAGAGGGCCCAGTGTGTGTCTGTGGGTGTGTGTATGTGTGTGTGTGTACATAGTTGGAAAAGGAGGATCACAATGGGGGAGAGTCGGGCAGGTAACACGGGAGAGAGAGAGACAGGAACTATGAGGGGAATGTTTGGAGCAAAAGTTATAGGGCAATTGTTTCCAAGTTCCTTCTTGTCTGACCCTGAATTGCAGGGACTTGGTGAGGGGGTGGGTATCATGGGAGGGAAGGCACCTTCCCACCCTCCACTTAAAGCCAATTCCAATATGTACAGCCTGTTGCTTTAAACCTTGCCTTCTTTTAAAATCTTCACCCCAAGTCAATAGGAGGCTTACAGTCTGAGTATATAAAGAAAGGCAAGAAAACACCCAGCAAGTGATCTAGGAGAGACTGCTTTGAAGAAGCAGCCAGGGAGAGGCATGTGAAGGTCTGAGAAATTCTGCGCAGGCTGGAGTAAGGGCTGTGGGCTCATTTCCAGGTCGTGACCCGTGGTTAAAACAGATCTAGGCTGTGGGCATTGGCTTTCCCTGAAATACATGGGGAGGGGAGGAGGGCATCATCCTAGACCCTAGCGTTGGGCTCAGCTTGCTAATGACATGGGAACACCACTCCGTCTCTGGGCCGCAGTTTCTCCTTTTGTACAAAGAAGGGGCTGAACTTGATATGACTGATCCTTTTGCAATCCACCCCAAGAACAGTGCACAACGTGGTTGCTTCCTGAAGATTTCAGGCTTGAAGGAATGGTTTGTTCCCTCGGCAGGCAGGATGTCATCACTAGGGCACAAACTGGGTTCAGTCTTGCCACTTGCTAGCTGTGTGCTCTTGGCCAAGTCACTTAACCTCTTAGTCTCTCCGTCTCTCAATCTGTATAATGAAGATTATACTGCCTATTTTATAACAGGATTGAGCGAGTACATGTAAAGCACTTAGGATAGTGTCTAGCACACAGTAAATGCTCAACTACTGCTAGTGATTTTTTTTTTTCAAGATGGAGTCTCCCTCTGTCACCTGGGCTGGAGTGCAGTGATGCGATCTTGGGTCACTGCAACCTCTGTCTCCTGGGTTCAAGCAATTCTCCTGCCTCAGCCTCCTGAGTAGCTGGGACTACAGATGCGTGCCACCATGCCCAGCTAGTTTTTGTATTTTTAGTAGAGACGGGGTTTCACCATGTTGGTCAGGCTGATCTCGAGCTTCTGACCTCAATCTGCTAGACTCAGCCTCCCAAAGTGCTGGGGTTATAGGCATGAGTCACCAGGCCTGGCTAGTGATTATTTTCATTAAGGAAACCAGGTATAGAATCTTGATGTCCTGGCCCTACCAGTTTTCAGAGCTGGAATGGAGAGGGACAGGACAAATGGTACCTATATCCCCTTACACACCAGCTCATTTCCACGATTCATTTGTTTACTTGGGTTTTATGGTTGGAGATGGGGCAAGAGTCAGGTGGGATGAGAGGAGAGGGATTCCAGGAGGACCACACTAGCTGCTGTGTTGGAGAGGAAAGGTGTTCTCAGCAGTGTGTGGGGTTAGAATTTGAGGGATCTGAGCAAGGAGCAGCCTTGAAAATGACAGGCGAGATGGTCGAGTAGGCCTGGGTTAGGGCTGAGAGGGGTGAGTATCTGAGCCACTTCTTCCAGGTCAGGAGCACAGCTGGAAAGAGCTGACAAAGGACACAAAAGCCACCACCACCCCGATCTGGGGAGCAGGACAGATACTCAGAGAATAAGCTAAAACTGGGGTCTCATTCTGTGAAGTGTTTGGTCTCAGGAAACAGGATTCAGCCTGAACTCTCAGTGAAGAAACCCTCTTGTGACTTAGACCCGGTTTCCCAGCTTCCCATCCACATTTGCTCTCCAGGAGGAATCTGGGATCAGTCATTTACACTGGGGTGGGCAAGTGAGGCACAGTGCTTCTTCCTTCCTCCACAGGTCATTTGCATTTGCTTGTAACACCAAGTGCTTTGGCATCCTGATCAGAGAAAATGCAAACGTCAGGAGGGCAGGTGAGGCCAATCTTCTTGGGCTCTTTCACATCACAGTATCATAGACTTCAGAGTTGTAAGTGACCCCAGAAGGATCTCTGGTCCAAAACTCACTTCTTCAAGCAGCATGTATTATCCCAGTTTTTCCGACGAGGTGACCCTCCAACCCCAGTGAGCCAGCTGTTGCTTCTGCTGCTTTTGAGTGAGCCTACAGCCTAATTCTGTTAATGGTGATTAAACAAAACAAAACAAAACAAAAAAAACCAGAAATAGTACTGCAGATTACAAATCACTTTTTTTTTTTTTTGAGATGGAGTCTCGCTCTGTTGCCCAAGCTGGAGTGCAGTGTCATGATCTCGGTTCACTGCAACTTCCACCTCCTGAGCTCAAGCAATTCTCCTATCTCAAGCCTCCTGAGAACTAGGACACGGTTTCATGTTGGGCAGGCTGGCCTCGAATTCCTGACCTCGGGTGATCTACTTGCCTCAGCCTCCCAAAGTGCTGGGATCACAGGCATGAGCTACCATGCCAGCCCAAATTACTTTCTCATGCAGCTGCCTCTCTCATCTGATCCTCAGAGCCATTCCTCCAGAGCCATGTAGGATGGGTGTAAATAGTTTCCACAAGGAATCTGAAGGTCAGAAAGGTTCAGTGAGTCACAAGATGTCACACAGTGAATTGGTGGGGGAGGCCGAATAGAAACCATGTCCTGCTTCCAGTTTGAGCCCTTCACCCTGTAGGGAGCAGCCTCCCGAGCAAAGGCAGTGAGATTCCCCCAGGGCAGCAGTGGTTGCAGAGAAGCTACAGAGGGTGAGTGAAGGGAGCCTCCCTTCCCTGCTTAATTGACTCTTTCAGACCCTCTTGGCTATAATGGGATGGGCAAGGCCACATATCTTTTCTGTCCTCAGTAATGAGACAGGATGCACTGACCCCTGCTCGGCTGTCAGGTGAGCACAGAGAACAGCATGACGGCAGTGGGACAGAAGGCGGACCAGAGGTCAGGGGCACAGCTAGTCCTGGCTCTGGGACACTCTCTGTGTTGTCCTTGATCAAGTCGCTCGTCTCCAAAGTCAGTAGCACCTGGAGGTCCTAAGGTTCCCTAAAGTTAACAGGCCTGGTCCTGGGTCTGGAAGTCTAGGATTACTGAAGAGCTTTTATTTTGGCTTTGAGTGCCTAAAAATTCCACAGATGTTAACTTCTATGATGTTGTATAAATGAAAATGCACTGCATTATGTGATGAGCTGGGCACAAGACAGGCACAGTTACCCAATCCAGGTTTATTTATTTGTTTATTTAGAGATGGAGTCTCGCTCTGTCACCCAGGCTGGAGTGCAATGGTATGTTCTCGGATCACTGCAACCTCCACCTCCCAAGTTCAAGAGATTCTCCTGCTTCAGCTTCCCAAGTAGCTGGGATTACAGGTGTGTACCACCAGGCCCAGCTGATTTTTGTATTTTTAGTAGAAACGAGGTTTCACCATGTTGGTCAGGCTGGTCTCGAACTCCTGACCTCCAGTGATCCACCTCAGCCTCCCAAAGTGCTCGGCTTATAGGTGTGAGCCACCATGTCCGGGCCCCAATCCAGTCTTTAAGTCATCCCAATGGCTTTGTAACTAGAAATAGTTTCTGTGGATGCAGTTTTTCAAATCATAGTTAACTTTAGTGATGTTTCTTCAGTGTGTGACTTCTGCACTCATCAAGTTTCTTTCCTCTCTAGGGACAGTATTGAGAAGTTTATGAAAGCATAGGGTAGTGACTCCCAGCTTTGCTTGTTGCTAGCTCTGTGACTTTGGACAAATGTCTTAACCTTGCTGAGCTTAGGGTTATGAGAACACTCATCTGAGGGGCAAGGGTGAGGCTTAATTGAAACAATGAAGGGAAGGGCTGGATGGGGTGCCTGGCACATACGTGCTAAGTGCTCAGTCCAGGCTCGCTCTCTGGTTGCTGGGGTAAACATCATCCCAGGTGGTGGAAGTGTCATTACTGTAATTCCACTGGAGAAACAAAACATAACCTTTATTTCCCCCTAAATCATTGTTATATACAATGAAATGCATGCATTTTTTTTTTCTTTGAGATCAAGTCTCACTATGTCACCCAGGCTGGAATGCAGTAGCATGATCTCAACTCACTGCAACCTCCACCTCCCCGGTTCAAGCGATTCTCCTGCCTCAGCCTCCCAAGTAGCTGGGATGACAGGCATGCACCACCACGCCTGGCTAGTTTTCGTATTTTTAGTGGAGACAGGGTTTCACCATGTTGATCAAGCTGGTCTTGAACTCCTGACCTCAGGTGATTCACCTGCCTCAGCTTCCAAAAGTCCTAGCACTGTGCCCGGCCAATGCATGCATTTTTAAATGTACAGTTTTGGTTTTAACAAATTATACACCTATGTAACACATTTGTGGTGACAATTACTACATTTCCACCATCCCAAAGGATCCCTTGTGCCTCTTTGTAGTCAATTCTCTCCCACCAACCCCTGGCTATCCCACTTCTCTGCTTTCAGTCACTATATGTTGGTTTTGCCTGTTCTAGAAGTTTATATCAATGAAATCATGCAGTATGTAGCCTGTTATGCCTGGATTCTTATGCTTAGCATAAAGTTTTTGAGATTCATCTATGTCGTAGAATATAGCAATAGCCCATTCCTTTTTATGGCTGAGTATTCCTTCGTATGGCTGTACCACAAATTGTTTATTCATGTCCCCACTTGATAAATATTTGGGTTATTTTGGCTGGGCACAGTGGCTCACGCCTGTAATCCCAGCACTTTGGGAGGCCAAGGTGGCGGATCCCTTGAGGTCAGGAGTTCAAGACCAGCCTGACCAATATAGTGAAAACCCGTCTCTGCTAAAAATACAAGAATCAGATGAGCATGGTGGTGGTGGTGGTGGTGGTGGTGCATACCGTAATCCCAGCTGCTCAGGAGGCTGAGGCAGGAAAATCACTTGAAGCCAGGAGGCAGAAGCTGCAGTGAGCCAAGATTGTGCCACTGCACTCCAGCCTGGGCAACAGAGAAAGATTCTGTCTCAAAAAAAAAAAATTGAGTTATTTGCAGTTTTGGACTATTTCAAATAAAGCTGGTATGCACATCCATGTATATCTCTTTTTGCGGGTGTATGCTTTCATTTGTCTTGGATAACTGTCTAGGAGTGGATCATATGGTTGATATATGCATGGCTTGTAGAATTCGTGTTTTTCAGAGTGGTTTTACCATTTTGCACAGGAATGTATGAGCGTTCCAGTTGCTCCATATTCTGTTGTCAGCTATTGTCAGTTTTACCTGTGGTATTTTCATAGGTACGTAGTCATATCTCATTGTGGTTTTAATTTGTATTTCCCCACTGATGAATGGTGCCTTGAACATTTTTTCATGTGTATATTTGAGTATCATTTCATTGAGTTACTTCTTATTTTAAGAGTTCTTTATATATTTTGCTGTTTTTGTTGCTGTTGTTTGAGATGGAGCCTTACTCTGTCTCCTAGGCTGGAGTGCAATGGTGCGAACTGGGCTCACTGCGACTTCTGCCTCCTGGGTTCAAGCAATTCTTCTGTCTCGGCCTCCCGAGTAGCTGGGACTACAGGCATGCACCACCACAAGATTAGCTGGGCTAATTTTTGTATTTTTAGTAGAGATAAGGTTTCATCATGTTGGCCTGGCTGGTCTTGAACTCCTGACCTCAGGTGATCTGCCTGCCTCGACCTCCTAAAGTGCTGGGGTTACAGGTGTGAGCCACTGCACCCAGCCTAAGAGTTCTTTACATATTTTGGATACAAGCCTTTGTCAGAAGTATTGGTAATATTTTATTCCTGCCTGTGACTTGCTGTTTCATTTTCTTATTGGTATCTTCTGAAGAGCAGATGCTTTTAATTTTGATGAAGTCCAGTGTATCAACCTTTTCTTGTATGGTTTGTGCTTTGTTGGTGTCCTATCCAAGAAATCTCTTCCTACCCAAAAGTTGCAAAGATTTCTTCATATGTTTTCCTTTGTTTTTGTTTTTGTTTTTGTTTTTGTTTTTTAGAAATGATCTCTTTCCATCATCCAGGCTGGAGTTCCTTCTGCTGCTTTTGAGTGAGGCTAGAGCCCAATTCTGTTGATGGTGATTAAAAACATAATAACTAATATTGCAGTTTACAAATCACTTTCTCATACAGCCCCTTCTCTCATGTGATCCTCAGAGCCATTCCTTTAGAGCCATGTAGGATGGGTGTAAATAGTTCCCACTAGGAAACTAAATATGTTACACAATCATGACTCACTGCAGCCTCGACCTTCTGGACTCAAGTGATCCTCCTGCCTCAGCCTCCTGAGTAGCTGGGGCCACAGGCATGTACCAGCTAATTTTTTATTTTTTGTAGAGATAGAGGAGTTTGCTATGTTTCCTAGGCTGATCTCAAACTCCTGGGCTCAAGTAATTCTCCTGCCTTGGCCTCTCAAACTGCTGGGATTATGGGCATAAGCCACGGCACCTAGCTGTATTTTCTAGGATCTTTATAATTTTCTCTCTCCTTCTTTTTCTTTCTTTCTTTCCTTTCCTCTCCTCTCCTCTTTACTTTCTTGAGTTTAATTCTTGTTGCCCAGGCTAGAGTGTGGTGGCATGATCTCGGCTCACTGCAATCTCTGTCTCCTGGGTGCATGTGATTCTCCTGTCTCAGCTTCCCAAGTAGCTAGGAGTACAGACACCTGCCACCATGCCAGGCTAATTTTGTATTTTTAGTAGAGATGGGATTTCACCATGTTGCCCAGGCTGGTTTTGAACTCCTGACCTCAGGTGATCCACCTACCTTGGCCTCCCAAACTGCTGGGATTACAGGCAGGAGCCATCACGCCCAGCCAATTTTAGCTTTTACACTTAAGTCTATGGTTCATTTTGAGTTAACTAGTGTGTACATCACGGAGTAAGGGGCAAGCTTATTATTTTGCATATGGATGTCCATGTGTTTCAGTGCCATTTGTTGAAATGATGATGTTTTCTCCACTGTCATCTTCGTTGCTCATCAATTGATTCAATATGTGTGGGCCTATTTCTGGATGCTCTATTCTGTTGCATTCATCTCTATGTCTATCCTTATGCCAATACTATACAACCTTGATTACTGTAGCTTTAAATAATTTTTTTCCCAATAAGCCTTTTGTATTGACTATAGCTTTATAGTAAGTCTTGAAACTAAGTACTATACGTTCTCTAACTGTGCACCACATTTTCAAAATTGCATTGGCTATTCAGAATCATTGTATTTCAGCATAAATTTTAGTAGTCACTTGTCAATATCCACAAGAAAGGCTCCTGGGATTCTGACTGGGATTGCATTGAATCCATACATCTGCTTATGGAAGATTGACTTTCTAACAATATTGAGTCTGCTGATTCCCACAGAGGTCGTATCTTTCCATTTAGGGTTTTTGTAATTTCTCTTAGCAGTGTTTTCTAGTTTTCAGTGTACAGGCATTGAACATTTAAAGAAATTCTTCCTATGTGCCTTAGGTATTTGGATAATATTGTTTTTATTTTTAAAACCCCCATATTTTTAGAAATTGAATTGGGGCCTGAGAAAAACATAGTTGGAGAGAAGAAAGGGTAAAAGAAATTTTACTGCTTTTGTAGGGGCGGTGGATTGAAAGCCAAACATTGCTGATAAGAATCACCGTGTTTTGGGAAGGAATTTAGGCCAGCTTGTCCCTGGCTGAGCTGTAACCCCTGAGGTGTTGGGCTCCAGAGTTGGGCTGAGAGTCTACCTAGCCTCTTCAGTGGATGACAGTGGACTTTCTGTGGCTGAGAACAGGAAGGAGGAGAGGAGGAAAGCGGGGCCAGCAGACTTCTAAGCTGGAATCTCCTAAGGAAAAGCGGTCCTGGTGCCTTTGGCATTATGTGCTCAGGTGGAAGTTGGGCGCAAGTGGAGGAGGGGCAGGTGCCGTGAGGGTGACTTCCACCCTGGCATCAGCATGAGCAGGATGGGATGTGGCCCAAGGCCCTGTTATATCGTCAGGAGCACTGGGCTTGTAGTCATACAGATCAGAGTTCAAATCTCCATCTACCACTTACTGACTGACCCAGGGCAAGTCAGATAACCATTCTGACCTCAGTTTTCTCATCTGTAAAATGGGCTAATCTTGATCCCGTAGGCTTGTTGTAAGGGTTAAATACACGTATGTAAATGTATTAAAATGCTATCTCTATATAAGGATTTCAAGAAATCTAGTGGTCTGCCTTACAGCATCCTGAGTTAAGAAGGGTCTTTGGTGATGACATCTATTCCTTCCTCTCTGCGCCTGTATCCCAGCCACTGTACAATTCAGAACAAACCTGCCTTTTCTGTGCTCAGCACTTTATATACAGTACTTCACCTCACACGGTGGCAACCCAGGAGGTAGGTGCTGAAATAATTCTCATTTAAAATTTCACTTATTTTTTCATTTTTAGAGAAATATGTTCTTGCTCTGCCACCCAGACTGGAGTGCAACGGCACGATCATAGCTTATTGCAGCCTTGAATTCCTGGGCTCAAGCTGTCCTCCCACCTTAGCCTCCTGAGTAGCTGGGAATACTGGTGCACACCACCATGGCCTGGCTAATTATTTTATTTTTTTTAAGAGATGAGGTCTCACTATGTTTCCCAGGCTAGTCTTGAACTCCTGGCCTCAAGCAATTCTTCTGCCTCTGCCTTCTGAGTAGCTGGGATTACAGACACAAGGTATCATATCTGGCCAGTTATCCTCATTTACAGGTGTATGTGTTGGGGGGAAACTCAGAGAGGCCAAGTGCCTTGCCCGAAGTCACAGAGCTAGTGCCTAACAGCACTGAGGCTTGAATTCTAATCTGTCAGAATCCAAGCCAGCCTCTTCATCTCTGCCTTATGCTGCCAGTGGAACCCCAGCTGCAGGCCTGTCCCCCTAGGGCAGCTCTGCCCCTCTAAGCTCTGACTCTGTGGCCCAGGCCCTGCACTTGGCACAAGTCCTGGGCATCTCTGGTCCTGTGTGGCTCAAACTCTTGGCTCGTTAAGCTAATTTTTCAGGTGCTCATGTCTTCAATTCACTTGTAGCTTCCCTTTGCAGACCTTGGGGCCCTGCTGTTGGCTGAGTCCCACAGTCCCTAGTGCTGCTCCCTGGTCTGCAGTGAATGTCTCGGTGGACAGTGCCCTCTCCTTTTTGCTGGTCCTTCCTCCCTGCCATTCCCCCCGAATCTCCCTCTGTGCCCTGTTCCATTCACTCCTTCATCTTCTGCCTCCACGGGGCTCTCTGGGGCACATACTACCTCACCTAGGCCTGGACAGCTGGGAGCCATGGCCTGGCTTCTGTCAGGTTGGGAATTGGACACAAAGCAGAGAGCAGAGACTTACCCCTATCAGACTCCAGAAATCAGCCACACCCACTGCTTCAGAGCATGCTGGTAGCAGCAGAGATGAGCTGGGAGGGCAGGGCAGCCTCTTCCACACCCAAACCCCTCAATGGAGAGAGGAAGGCTGAAGAGGAGGGCGAACAGTCTTAGAGCCAGAAAGACTTCAACTACCAAGCTTTGGTCAGTCCTCAAAACTTCCAAGAGGCTGGTTTTAGGGCAAGACCAGAGGGTTTGTTTTTCTTGATGCTACAATCCCATTGAGACCAGATGCTTTCAGAATTCAACATTTGTTTTTGAATTTTAGAAAAGTAGGCCAGGCAGGGTGGCTCATGCCTGTAATCCCATCATTTTGGGAGGCCGAGGTGGGTGAATCACCTGAGGTCAGGAGTTCGAGACCAGCCTGGCCAACATGATGAAACCCCATATGTACTAAAAATACAAAAATAGCTGCACATGGTAGCAGCCACTTGTAATCCCAGCTACTTGGGAGGCTGAGGCAGGAGAATAGCTTGAACCTAGGAGGCGGAGTTTGCGGGTGAGCTGAGATCGTGCCATTTCACTGCAACCTGGGCAACAAGAGCAAAGCTCCTTCTCAAAAAAAAAAAAAAAAAAAGAGAGAGAGAGAAAGAGAAAGAAAGAAAAGTAATATAGGAGGTAGGGGAGGCAGAAAAAAATAAAAAATTAAAAATTAAAAGTCTAGAAAGGTAATGTATTGTGTATTCTGTGGCTAACAGCACCTCTAGCAAGGTCTAGGGCAGCACCTGTAATCAGACGGCATTATTTTGGCAGGAAGACATCTACAGGTTGGGATAAATAAAGACCATGATATTCTCCTTGATTCAGGTCAGGGCTTGTGGCCATATGAGTTCACCACAATTGTTAAAAAACAAACAAACAAAAAACAAACAAACAAAAAAAACCTGTAGTTTTCTGTTTCCTGGAATTTGGAATTGTGGATAAAGGTTTGTGAACCTGTAGCAAACTTGGAGCCCATGTCACCACGAGAGGTTGTGCAAGCCGAGTTTTTATTTGTTTTGTTTTGTTTTTGTGAAGGAGTCCTGCTCTGTTGCCCAGGCTGGAGTGCAGCGGCATGATCTTGGCTCACTACAACCTCTGCCTCTCAGGTTCAAGTGATTCTCTTGCTTCAGCCTCCCCAGAAGCTATGACAACAGGCATCCGCCACCATGCCTGGCTAATTTTTTTGTATTTTCAGTAGAGATGGGGTTTCACCATGTTGGCCAGGTTGGTCTCAAACTCCTGACCTCAAGTGATCCACCCGCCTCGGCCTCCCAAAGTGCTGGGATTACAGGCATGAGCCACTGTGTGCCCAGCCGAAGCCCAGGCCAGTTTCTTGGCTGGTCCTTGCTTGGTGTCATCAGGCTACCCAAGCATGGTTCCTCCCCAGGAACTGAGGTTCAGAGGGAATCTGCCTGACTTTCAGACTCTGAGGTACCGGGTCCCACAGGGGCTGAGGACCAGAGCCAGGTGGCCCCGAGATCTGGCACTGGAGAGAGCATGCACTAGGAATCACAGTCTCCGGTTGGGGAGGGCATGGCCACAGTCAGCTTCCTTCAGAGCCATGCCCTCCCAAAGCCCACCCAGCCCGAGCCTGGGAAGGTTTGGTGCCGAGGCGTTAGGTGGTAGAGACCACAGCGAGGCCAGCAGGGTGGGACCGCAGAGGCTGAGGGAGAGCCCCAAGCTGCACTCTTTGCATGGGGTTAGACATCTAAGGGGCATCATAATATGCAGCCAGCAGGTGTCTGTGGAGCATCTGCTTGGCGGAGGCAAGCATCTGGACTGGGAAATAATGGATCTCAGGGTATCAGGGTATGGAAAACCATGGCCTCTGCCAAAGAGCTTACAGGATACAACTTTGAAAAGGAAGAAAGAAGTGTCAGCCATACAGGGCTGATGGTACTATATCCACAAAAGTGGGAGAAGACAAAGAAAGAGGATGGTTAGAGGGAGATGGGGCTGGCAAGTAAGCAGGGCTTCCTAGAGGAGGCAAACACACATCACAGCATGCTGTGTGGGACCTCAGGATCACCTTTCCCATTCTCTGCATTTTTAGTCAAGTGTTTAAAAAGGTCATGGCTGTAGAAGATTCCAGGGGATCCATGAAGGCTTTTGGACTGGGGGAAGGTATCCCAGGCAGAGGTTACAGCATGGAGGTGGGACCAAGTTAGGCATGGCAGAGGACAAGGGAGAGAGTAGCCTGGCTGAGGGGAGAGGCCCTGTGCTCCAGCTCTGGCTGGCTCTGGGTTCAGGATGGTCCTAGTGGTTCTATTCCCAAGGGAGCTGCTCACAACTGCGTCCATCCCAGGGGGTGTCCTGGACTACTCTGGATAGATCCTTGATCAGGCAGGGAGGTTCCTGCTGTCCCTAGAGCTGGGTGGGGGGTATGGGCCATCCGTGGGACCTGCAGGAGAACAAGTGGAATCTGCAGCATGGGACATCTCTGCCTAGAGCCTGTGCAGACAATGGCACTTTCCTCAGCATCGAGGAGTCACCCACAGGGCACTGCCCAGGGACCTGGCCCTTCCAGGGCTCAAGCCCAGTCTGAGCCTGCCTGTGCATGGGAAGAAGGTGATCAGAGCCCAGGGTGCATTCAAGAGCCTGCCAAGCTAGTTAGTTGGTCAGCTTGTCATGGTTAAGTAACTTGGCTGGAGTCACCCAGCCAGGACCCCTGGTTGGGTAGGAGCTTGCCACCGGAAGTGCGGCTTCAGCCACGATTTGCCTTTCCCTGAAGTTCCCACCCACCGCCTCCACATCCCCACACCAAGCTCCCCCAGCTCCTTCTCTCTTCATATGCCAGGCCCTCTCCTTTGATCTTCCCTCTGCCTAGCCAAGTGTGTTCTCAAGCACTGGTATTGTAGAAGACTCTCACACTTTAGTATGAATAGGCAGGCCACTTCAGTAAGCCTGATTTCTGACTTTTCGCTGAAGAGAGACTGAGTTTCAGACCAGGGAAAGTAGCCTTTAAACAGAGGGTCTTTCTCTCCCTTCCTGAAGTCCCACCCTTAGGCCACCCAGGGGGTCAGAGGAGTCCTGACCAGGCTTCCTTCCCTCAAAACCTAGCTGTCTTGTGTTTCCACCACCTTAAATGGTTGATGTGGTGATGCTGATTTGGCTTCCCTGAAGGGCTAGGGCTGCAAGCAGAAACTGCCAGGCTTGGTGGGAGCAATCAAGAGACCTGGGCCTCACACCCAGCCCTGCTACCAAGTCAGTGGGCCACCTTGGACGACCAATCTTGCGTGAACTTGCGGGGCACCAGATAGGTCAAAGCAGAGACCTACACACTTGGCTCACCCTAGCCCTCCTGCTTCCCTGCAACGGCCTCCAGGATGCCTCCCAGGAGCCAGCAGAGCAAAACTTCTGAGCCAGGAGACCTTGAAGGGTTTCTCCACCTCTAACATATAATGATTTGAACGGTGTACATTTGGACTAAGCCTAGGAACTGGGGGAGATGTTTATAGTCACAGACTCGTAGAGGTGATGGATCCTTCTGTGCAGGAATGACTGGGGACCCTCTGCAGTCACTGTGCCACTTGACACATGCGTGCCAGGGACAAAGGCTTCCCCTCCTTGGCTTCAGCCGAGCCTGAAGAGAGGGAGAGAGACAGGAGGAGGAAGGAGGAAGCATTTCCTTCGCAGATGTTGAACCAGCCACGCTGTAAATGCCAGGCATTGTTGAGATGCAAAGCATGCTCCCCGTGCGAGCTGTGAGCTGCCCACTCAGCCCTGAGCATGTCTCCCCGATGCCATCCCTGCAGGCAGCCCAGTCTGCGGCTGTGAGACAGGAAGTGGGGCTGTGCTTGGAGAGACAGAGCCCACAGCTGGACTTGGCTCTTTCCTCTGAGTCAGGGATGGGTGGGGGACAAGGCCGTGGGGCGGGCTCCAGTGGGGAGGTGTGGACAGATTCAGTCCTTAGGGTGGGTTTGTGGGGACAGAGGACGAGAGCTGGAGAGAAAAGGAAGGCTGGATCCAGGGGCGGGGGAGCCAGATGGGAGGAACAAGTGGTCTCAAGGTCTGTGGGTGGATGGGGCACAAAGCTGATGCTCAGAAAAGTCCCTTTTGGTGTATGTGCCAGGGTCTCACTCTGTCACCCAGCCTGGAGTGCATTGGTGTGATCACAGCTCACTGCAGCCTTGATCTGGGCTTAAGCGATCCTCCCAGCCTGTAGCTGGGACCACAGGCACAGGCCACCATGCCCAGCTAATTTTTTAAGTTTTAATTTTGTAGAGACAGGACCTCACTTATGTTGCCCAGGCTGGTTTCAAACTCCTGGGCTCGAGTGATTCATCTGTCTTGGCCTCCCAAAGTGCTGGTGCTACAGGTGCACGCCACCATGCCTGGCCAAAAAATCCTTTAGAGTTGTACTTTTGTTTACTGATACTCAGTTAATAAAGGTATAAGGGAATGAGCGAGTAAGTGAAAAGACGGGCTGAAGAGAGTTGAGCGTAAAGGTAGGAAGGTAGGAAACAGTAGTTTCCGAATTTCCCTGGCTGCAGGATGTTATGGAGGAGGTGCAAGGTGGCTCTAGGTGCTGTGGAGGAGAAAGACATCTAGAAGGTGGAGGGGAGGGTGTGCTCACAGTATGGGAAATCTGAGGCCTCCCAGTGTAACAGCAGGAGGGGAGAGAAGCCTGGAGTTGGTGTTGAGCACCCACTTTCAAAGAAGGGCTGCCCAGGGCCGTGGTGCCCTCTCTTACTGGGCCAGGCGCTGCCCTCACCCAACTCCTTGCTGCTGGGAAGAGGTCGGGAGTAGAGACCACGGAAGGGGATAGGGGTGTTAGTGTGTGTGTGAGTGTGTATGTGCGTGAGAATGTGTGTGAATGTGTATATGTGTGAGTGTACATGTGTATGAGTATGTGTGTGTGTATGTGTGAGTGTGAATGTGCGTGAGAGTATAAGTGTGAGTGTGTGTGTAGGGGGACTAGTGAAGGCTAGCAGAGGTAGACGGACGTTTGAGATGAAAGCACAAAGGGCTCACTCACCATGCAAATGGCCTGCAGCGGAAGCCTGTTATCGGGAGCATCTGATGGGGTTTTTGCAGGGTGGCGGCCAGCACCCTCGGCAGCACAAGGCTTTCCTGGTTCCCAGGCAGCTGCCTGCAGTTGGCATGGCCCTGGCACAACGTACCATTCCTGGACCCTCCAGCTAAGAGTCCAGACACATTGGCATTACCTGGTGCCCTGGAAACCCCCCGCCTTGTCCTGTGCCACCCACCCACCACATCCTGGGCATAGCCTCTGCTGAAACCAGCAGACCGTCTCAAGCAGAAACAAGGGTGGGAGTAGGTGGAAGAACAGGGCGCGGGGCACTCTCAGGTGATAAGAAAAGCTCTCCACCCACCTGGTGCTCCCTGAGAGCTCCCTCTTGCCTCCTCTCCACCCCCACGCCTCCTACAGGCAGGATGGGACTGGTCAAGATCAAGTTCTTACCTGCACAGTGCCAGGAGTTCTGATCTGGGTCCCTGGACAGCTACTGGTGGTTCCTCAAGGAGCCAAGCCAGTTCAAAGCTTTATCTTCCTTCCCCTTCTTGGGGTCTTGAGAGAGTCTGGAGGACTCCTGAATAGAACCAAGTTCCCTCCCGACTGTGAGCTTCTTGAGGGCAGGGCCATGTCCCAGCACAGTGCTTGGCACATGGTAGATGCTCAATAATGACAGATACTTATCTGGAGCATCCAATGTGCCAGGCACTGCTCTCAGAGCACAGGGAGGTAAAGCACCTTGCACAAGGTAGCACAACTAGGAAGAGGCGGAGGTGGGATTTGAACCCAGGCAGTCTGTCTCCAGCCACGCCCACTCATGAGTTAAGGTATATTTGTTTGATGGAATGAGCTCAGGTGGTGAAGGGACAACCCTAAGGCCACCTCTGAGTGAGTCAGTCCTGGGACCAGACTACCCAGGCCAGAATAGCCTTGGGGCATGAGATCCCTGGGCCCCACTCTCCAGGCAGGGGGTGGGTGATTATTGAAGGGTGAGGTCCCTGGGGTCCTGCTGATGGTGGACAGAGCAGTTTCCTGGGAGGCTTTCCCCAAAGCCTGGGAGAGCCATCTTCTGCTTCCTTCAAGGTCACCCCAATGGGGCAGCTTTAGCCACATTCGTGGGTGCTGTGTACGTTGGAGAGTGTGAAAGGAGGTGGGGCGGGAGGTGCCAGGAGGGTCAAAAGAGACCTGAGGGTGGGAGTGTGTGTGACATGAAGTCCTGAGGGGCACCCTTGACTTCTCCCACTCTAGAGAAAGACAGGCTGGTCTGTCAAGTGGTTGAGGGTGCCTTGGGGTCAAAGCCAGAGGTCATCGCATGTGTGGGGGTGGGGGCTCTGGTCTTATGATCAACCTGACCACTAAGGACCATGAGGTGAGGGTACAGAGAGCAGAGGGGCACAGACTGGGGCAGAGAGGGAAGGAGGAGGCTGCTGGCCACTTGGGGTAATTGCTTTCTTAATAGGAAAAGAAAGGATAGAAATTAGCCTGGGGGAGCCTGAGACTGACAGGGATAGGGGAGGTAGCTGGGCCAGAGCAGGTGCAGCCTGAAGGAGTGGTGGCCCCAGGAGGCTCAGGAGCACCTGAACCAGGCAGTTGCCCCCAGCCCAGAAGAGCAATTAGCAAGTTGGCAAAAAACCCTTCCTCTGCCCTTTAGTTCAGAACCCTGGTTACTTGTTTGACTGATCTGATAGCATCTGACTGGCCACAAGGCAGCATCTTCATTAAGACCCCCATATTTAACTGGGCAAAGTGGCTCATGCCTGTAATCTCAGCCCTTTTGGAGGCCAAGGTGGGCAGATCGCCTGAGGTCAGGAGTTCGAGACCAGCCTAGCCAACAGGGGGAACCCCTGTCTCTACTGAAAATACACAAAAAAACTAGCTGGGCATGGTGGTGTGTGCCCATTACTCCAAGCTACTCAGGAGGCTGAGACAAGAGAATCGCTTGAACCCAGGAGGGAGAGGTTGCAGTGAGCCGAGATAGCACCAGCCTGGGTGACAGAGTGAGATGCCATAAAATAGGTGGTCATTTTCTAAATGTGATGTCCTGGTACTATTTCTTCAAAGGAAATATGATCCCAAACTGCAACACAGAGAACAAGCAGAGGGAAACTGGGTCTTGCAGGCCTCTCAGGCTGTCTTCCTGGGCCCCATGGGGTTCCCGAGGCAGTACCAGGGAGCCTTCTTTGAGAGCAGCCCTGGGCAGACCAGGGCCCAGTGTGGCCTGAGGCCTCTGCGGTTGGCTGCCTTTCCTGGTCATTAATCGCTACTAAGTGTCATTACCACTAATAAAATTAACCGACTTGATACTAGACTCCCTGAGCCATCAATCTCAGGGTCCATTAGATGAAACTTAAAAAACAGATGCCTCTAGGGTGGAGCCCGAGGACTGGCATTCCACCGAGCTCCCAGGCAAGGCTGGCTGTGCCAAGCTGGGTACCGTTTGAGGCCCATTGCCCCCTCCAGGGTCCCTTCCCCTGGACGTTGTGGACAGTGAGGTTGGGTGGGGCCCTTCTGGGCACTGCAGGGTACTGAGCAGTGTCCCTGGCCTCCACCCACTCCATGCCAGAAACATCAAAAACAAAAACAAACCAACAAAACCCAGATGCCTGTTAAATGATTGGAGGGGTTTGCTGGGTCTGGCTCCCAAGGGCAGTCTGGGGAATTCTGGCACTCTCCAGATGTCAGAGGTCGTAATCAAGGATGACGCCTTTAGTTAGACAACCAACTTTGAGCCTTCACTCCACACTACAGGGGAGTCTCAGACAAGAACAGAGCTTGGGCGGGCTGCAGTGGCTCACGCCTGTAATTCCAACAGTCTGGGAGGCTGAGGCGGGCAGGTCACTTGAGGTCAGGAGTTCAAGACCAGCCTGGCCAACATGGTGAAACCCCCTCTCTACTAAAAATATGAAAATTAGCTGGGCGTGGTCGTGCATGCCTGTAGGCCCAGCTACTCGGGAGGCTGAGGCAGGAGAATTACTTGAATCCGGGAGGTGGAGGTTACAGGGAGCCAAGATCACACCACAGCACTACAGCCTTCACCACACAACAAGACACTGTCTCAAAAAAAAAAAAATTATGTTATATGTTATGTCATATCATATGACATATAATATAGCTATAATGACATAATAGCTATTATTCTTAAAATGGCATTTGAGGCAGGTCTTGAAGGATGTGCAGCCCCATTGGCTAAAATTGCCATCACTCCCTGCCTGTTCCCTCTGTCAATCAATCAGCTGCTACCAGGGAGGTCCAGTTTCTAAAACACAGGAATTGTAAGCCCCCAGGGTGAGGAGGAGGACATTGGAGGGCAAGGTAGCTGCAGCCCCCAAGCCAACTTCCACACTGGAAGCCAGTCAAGGCATGGCCTCCTTAGCTGGAGCTGACATCCAGTCCTGCTCTGGACCTGCCAGAGGTCAAGCTCTGAGGGTTTCCTTCCAGGCTGCAGGGAGGGGGTTGGGTGTAGACCTGGCAGACTGGAAAATTACCCATTTGCCCCCAGATTAATGATTAACGGGTCCCTGCCCTCACCCTGTCTGGGAGAGGAGCCCAGGGCCAGGTTGGGCCAGGGGAAGCCCGATAGCATCTGTCTCTGCTTGGAGGTTTCGGAGATAGATATGCTCCATGATGGGTTGACTGCATCTGATGGGTGTGGAATCTGAGGGTGATTTCTGAGGGGCTGGCCAGGCCGCATACCCTCCAGTGAGGCTTCTGACTTCTGGGCACACAGAGAGGGCGTGGCATCCAACCAGACATCCTGGCTAAGGCAGGTGGCTCCGAACAAGAGAGCTGTGTCCTTGGCTCAGAGGGACGTGGGCCTCTCTGACCACTCCTGGTTTGATCGCAGGCCTTGCCATGGCCAGTGGCACATGAGCAACACGGCAAGTGCCACATCCGAGCAGGAGCTCCACGAGCACTGCCTGCTTCCTCCT
>CAUYLG010021248.1:0-19790 GCA_963573385.1 Cacajao melanocephalus | reverse complement strand
TGCTTTACAAGAGCTTCTGAAAGAAGCACTACACATAGAAAGGAACAACCAGTATCAGCCATTCTAAAAACATACCAAAAGGTAAAGAGCATCACTATAATGAAGACTCTACATCAACTAATGGGCAAAACAGCCAGCTAGCATTAAATGGCAGTATCAAACTCACATACATCAATATTAATCCTAAATTTAAATGGACTAATGCCCCAATCAAAAGACACAGACAGGCAAATTGGATAAAAAGCTAAAATCCATCGGTATGCTGTATCTAGACCCATCTCACATGCAAGGATACACAAAGACTTAGAGGGATGGAGGAAGACATACCAACCAAATGGAGAGGGGAAAAAAAAAAACAAAAACAGAAGCTGCAATTTTAGTCTCTGATAAAATAGACTTTAAAGCAACAAAGACCATAAGAAACAAAGAGGGACATTACATGGTGGTGAAAGGATCAATGCAACAAGAAGAGCTAACGATCCTAAATATATACGTACAGTGTATTTCAAAGAGTTCCTTTTTAATGCTTACTTTTTTAAAAAAATTATACTTTAAGTTCTGGGATACATGTGCAGAATGTGCAGGTTTGTTACATAGGTATACATGTGCCATGGTGGTTTGCTGCACCCATCTGTCATCTACATTAGGTATTTCTCCTAACGCTATTTCTCCCCTAGCTCCCCACCCCTCAACAGGCCCTGGTGTGTGATGTTTCCCTTCCTGTGTCCATGTGTTCTAATTGTTCAACTCCCACTTATGAGCGAGAACATGTGGTATTTGGTTTTCTGTTCCTATGTTAGTTTGCTGAGAAGGAAGGTTTCCAGATTCATCCATGTCCCTGCAAAGGACATGAACTCATCCTTTTTTATGACTGCATAGTATTCCATGGTGTATATATGCCACTTACTTTTTAAAATTTGTTCATCTTTCCTTTTTATTTTTCTTCCCCTGCCACTTTTCTTAACTTTTCATTTTCTGTCTATACTCTGCTGCAAAGTCCATATTACTGAACATCTGGGGCTTGGTTGGCTGGTGCCTGGAAGTTTTAGATGAAGAAAGATCAAATACACAGAAAATAAATCCCAATGGCTTTTTAGTTTTTCTTCCCATATTAGGAAAAACTAGAATATGTTTCTCTTAAAATGTCAATGACATGTTTTTTTCTTCCTACTTAACTCTTTGATTCAATGATTTGTATAACTCTAGACAAGTTTCATCAACTGTTAAAAGCTAGTTTTGATAAGCAGTCATTCTCATTTGTTATTTACTGGTTCCTGAATTAACATTTTTGAAAAGCTATGACTTAAAGTCTTTAGAGTAATCAGGATTTTTGGTAGGAGTTTGTCACTGTCAGGTGACAATCTCCAAGTAGTAAATTAAGGATATTTTCCCAACACCTATGGCATATTGGAAATGTACCTGTAAATATTTCATCTTAAAATTAAAATTTCAGTATGTGTTATGGCTTCTCAGTTTGGTTTTAGACTACTTCTTGGACATTGGTAAGTACTATCCTCATTTTCTTTTACCATTCTTCGACTGCTATTTTAGGCATCTTACAACTTTATATTAAGAATGTAGAAGAGATTAGTCTTAATTCATGAAAATTTATAGTTATGGAAAAGTTCTTAAAAGCAACAGTCGGCTGGGCATGGTGGTGTGCAACTGTAATCCAGGTACTCTGCGGGGTGCGGCAGGAGAATCACTTGAGCCCAGAAGTTCAAAGCCAGCCTAGGCAACACAGTGAGACCCTGTCTCTAAAAAAAAAAAAGAAAAAAGGGTGCAACAACTGAATTCTTTGTTTTACATTCAGTATTTCAAAACAAGAAAGGTTTTGTCTAATAATTCGTTTTAGAAAACAAGTTTTAATAAACAGACAAATAAATCAAAACATCTTAAATTCATTTTTTTGATGTGTGATAATTACTAGAGCTTCTACAATTTTTTGAGTAATTTTCTCAGCATACAACATCTACTTTTAGAAAGAATAATGAATGCATTATTTACATTACTTCTTTTTAGGATTCTCAAAAATTCTCTCATAATAAAGTTTGATTGCAGATTCATTTTGCCCCATGGCTTCTGCCCTACTTTCTCCATATTTATACTCTCAGCAGAGATCTGCTAATGTTCCTCAAAATGTATAATAAACCATTGTCAGCTGACAGTAGTTATATAGTCGAAGTAGTTATATAGTCAAAGTAGTTATATAGTCGAAGCTATTATATGTGAAGCAACTTTGCATTAATACTAACTTACATGGATAGATTTTATGAAATGTTTATTCAGCGTTAATCCTACTGAATCAATTAATTGTTATACTACGGAATTTTTAAAGATAGTTGCACACTGAAAAGTCAGCAATAATTTGTTTCAAATACATGTTTTTTCTTTTGAACAAATAATAGAACATTTCATGTGGTCAGATTTACAACTGCACAACTCACAGGTGAGCTCTTATCTAACCTTAGTTCATACCTTAGCAGATACCCTGTGCTTACTGGCAGGGTAGGCTTTTGGGGAAAACTCCATCTCTATACCTGTGTTCCTCAACACTGTACCCAAGATATTATAATGAAGAAAGAGAATCTCATAGAAGTATTTCAAAATAAAACAAAAACTTTAGAAACATTGATTATAGTTTAATCATCTGTTTTACAAATGAAGTAACGGCAGGCCTCTCCCTCTTACCCATAATGACTTCTATATTGTTAGCTCCTCCTCATCTAAGAAAAAAACATTAATTGAAACCAAATCTTCATGTGCAGTATTCTTTTTCTCACAGGCATTTATTAAGCATTGAAAATCTAGAGATGAATAAGTATGGTTCTCTGATTTGAAAGATCTGTAGTCTAGTTGGGAAGGAAAATGACAACAATCCTTCACTATACTGATGTTATAATAAACGTTTATGTAACATACCAAAAAGCACAGAAAGTGGAAAGACTATTTACCAACCAAACTTAGAGTAACTTTTATGTCTAATCTCTTTTTTCTCTGACCTTGTTTGCCTTTTAAATAAATACCATTTAAATAGTGGTATTTTGAAATTGATTTTTTTTGTGCTGTGCTGTATGGCATTTCATCAAACAATTTATTGAATTTATAATAGAAGGCACATTGATTCTAGTATTCCCTTATCTAATAAATCCATCATTACATTAAAGATAAGAGTAATTATTATACTTTTTAAAAATATATTTTTGGTATTGGCCATTTTTTTAGACATTTTATTCCCAACTGTTCACATTTCAGTAGCATTTTTTGGGTCACAAATTTAAGTCCATCTGTAAATAATAGGACTCAAACTTATGAAAAGTTTATACTTTTGAACTACAACCCTACCAAAGAGAAAAACTTTCAGTTTAAACTTTTCAGTGCATTGAACTTAAAATGGAAGCTGAATAAGCTTTTATAATGGTGTTTCTATTAAAATAACAAATGTGTGATAGAGTAACTCTTCGTTAAGCTTTTATTTTACCTAAGCTCTTACTTTAGTATATCCTACCACATACACACCCTTTTTTAATGTACAATAATAAAAATCATTATGATAAAAAATAAAAGCTACTGAGAAACTAATAAACACATTGTTTTCCATAATTTTTATGCATGTGAATCATTTAGTCTTCAGAAAAATTATGTGAAATATTAGTTATTATCCCAATATTAAATATATATATATATATATATAGAGAGAGAGAGAGAGAGAGAGGTATTCTGAAAATTTAAGATATTTGCCAAGAATGTACAATATGCTGACAGCCTAAGCAGAACTTCAAGTTTTCTATTTTGACATTTCATAGTAGTATATTTTCTAATCTAAAACGTAACATTTTTACCTCTCAACATTTCCATTTATAATTAAATATAACAGACAATTATGATTCTAAGTTTCACTATATTGCAATACATATAAAATAAATTTAAAATGGCAAGATTATTATACTTAATCATAAACACACCAAGCATTCATACAACTTGCAATAAAATCTTTACAACAAAGACCTAGAAAGAAGAGAGGGTATGCTATATGGACTGAATATTACTGGCTGTGAGTTTACTACTAATGATTTCACATGCCTATAGGTAAATAGTAAACTGGCCTGTGATTAGAACCAAAACTTAGTTCTGTCACTAATGGTGTGATCTTAGACAAATGCCTTAAGTTCTCTGCGCTTCTGTTCCTTCTCTGTAAAATAATAATACATTGCACATTGTACTCTGGTGGAAGATGAACTCTAGGAAAAATAAACAAGATGATAGCTGGCATGTATCAGGCATCTAATAGTTATTAGCTAATATTAAATTTGTTCTAGGAAAAGCTATGTTAGACTTGAAATTATTTTTAAAGTTAACACTATTTTTGATAAGACAATCCCAAAGTTCAATTTTAAGACATTATGCATTTGTTCTACCTATAAATGTAAAATAGCTGATTAATTTAACAAAGTATTTTCCCTTTAAATAATAAATGTTTAGAGCTTAGCTGGAGGCTAGTCAGTGGTGTATTCCGTAAGGTTACAGGAATTAACATTTTACACCAGTATCTTCAACTTTATAGTCAATTGAAAAGCTGTTTGTCAACAAGACTACCAAAGCAGTCATGATTTGAGAGATCAAGATCTAAAGTAATGGGAATTACAAAGAAGTGAGTGTAATATACTAATACAATTTCCTCTGGAGATATTTTCTGATAACCAATCTGAACAGGCATAAGAGGGAAAATCAAGAAAAAAAAAAACCTTTAAAAAAAACCTCAAAAACTGTGCAGAGATTTTGACACTCTTATAATTCTGGGGTTATAAAAATTGGAAATTGGGGTTCTCCAAGTAGGAAGAGGTCTATGGGAAATATGTAAGGCTTTTAGTTAAGATCTCCAGAGAGCTGTTCTCTAGTGTAGGGGCAAACTGGAATTAGAAATTCTGAAATTATTTCAATTCATATATGGATAAAGGTGATCTTGTTGCCTACAAGAAAATTAAATCTTCTCTGGAGTAAGAAAACATCATGTCCAGCTTCTATAACTTTTCACCAAATAGGAGCTTTAAAATAACTGATTAATATGTTAAACAAATAGATAAGAAAATGAAAAATTTTACTCAGAAACAAATTAATTAAAAATAATCCATTAGAAATTTTAGAAAATAAAAAGTACAATAAATTAAATTATAAATCATTTATTTTATTATACTTTAAGTTTGGGGGATGTGTGCAGAATGTACAGGTTTGTTACATAGGTATACATGTGCCATGGTGGTTTGCTGCACCCATAAACCCATCATCTACATTAGGTATTCCTCTTAATGCTAACTTTTAATAGCTATGTTTAATTAATGATTAGACACTGCAAAAAAGAACATCATTAACTAGGAAACAGATAAGTAGAAAAATAAACAGATTGAAATACAAAGTTAGAAAAATAATTTTAAAATACATAAAATGAGCTTCATAATTGAAAATAATGCATAAAATTGGAGTTCAGGAAGGAAAAAAAAGAAACAATATTTGAAAATATATTGGGCATAGAACTCTCCAAGACAGGTAAAACCAGCCATCAATATCAACCTGTAAAAGATATCAAAAAGCTATAAGATCAAAGAGAACAAAGAAAAAACACACATAGACACGTTGGTGTATACTTGCTGAAAAAGGAAAGAAAAACTCAAAAGAAGGTAGAGGGGCAAAAAGGACGTTACCTTAACAGGAATGACAGACAATAAGACTGAGAAGTCATTTGAGGTGACATAATGTAAGTTGGAAGATGATAAAATGACAGCTTTAAAATACTGGGGGAAGAAAAACCAATCTTAACTCCTACAGCCAGTAAAAAATACCCTTAAAATTACGGTCAGATGAGGAAATTTTCAGATAAATATCTGAGAAAACTCTTTTCAAGGAACAGTGTAATAAAACATATAAGGTAGTTCAGGAAGTAGAAGTAAAGTAACGTAAAAGGGTGAATATGTTTGGAGAGATTGGAACAGAAATGAGGATATATCTAAATGAATATTCACTGTTCTGATTAAAGTCTTCTGGAGTTTGAAGTGTATGTGTGTATAAACATATATATATATACATACACAAACACATTATATGCATAGATATATATTTGTACATGCATGTATGTGTGTGTAGATTTGCATATATGTATATGTTTATATTTGTATGTGTATATGTACATAATTAAAATATATAAAAACAATAGCACAAAGCTCAGGACTTAGACAAATAGCATTTTAAAATATAAGGTTATTATATTGTCCAGAAAATAGTAAAAATATAAATAAAAAGTGAACTGTGGGCCAGGTGTGGTGGCTATTGCCTGTAATCCCAGCACTTTGGGAGGCTGAGGCAGGCAGGTCACCTGAGGTCAGGAGTTTGAGACCAGCCTGGCCAGCATGGTAAAACCCCGTCTCTACTAACAATACAAAAATTAGCCAGGCCTGGTGGTGGGTGCCTGTAGTCAGTCCCACCTACTTGGGAGGCTCAGGCAGGAGAATAACTTGAACCAGGGAGACAGAGATTGCAGTAAGCCGAGATCATGCCACTGCACTGCAGCCTAGGTGACAAAGTGAGACTCTGTCTCAAAAAAAAAGAAAAAAGAGAGAAATGTAGAAACTTCTAAGACTATCACTTAAACAATAATAAATATATGTGTATAATTTTAATGCTAATAGAAGAATAAAGAAATCCTTAGAAATTATGTGATTGTTCTAAAAGAAAATAAGAAAAAAGACAATAAATTAACAAAACCAAATAGAAAAATAGGGGAGTTCTCACTTGGGCAGCACATATACTAAAAGAAAAACTGGAATGAAAAATAGAGGGAAACTATAATAGTAGGTTTAAATCCCCAATACTTCAATACTTATATTGACCATATGAAGATTAAATTGACTATATACTCCAAATGCTTTTAAAATATTGTCAGGCTGGATAGAAAAACAAAATCAAACTACACTGTTTACAAGGGATACACACTAAGTATGAAAAGACAAAGGACAGTTAAAAGAAAAAGGATTTTTTAAAAGATTTGCCATGTAAAGACTATCAAAAATAAAAAGCTGATGCTAATATGAGACAAACTATATTCAAGAGAAGGTTAAAAAAAAAAAAACTAGACAAACTATGGAAGTAGAGAGTGGAATGGTGATTACCAGAGGCTGGCAAGGTTGAAGTAGATGGGGGTGGGGAGAGATGCTGATCAGAGTTCAAAGTTCCAATTAGGATAAACAAGTTCTGATGATTTATTGTATAGCATGGTGACCACAGTTAATAAAAATGTATTGTATATTTCAAAACTGCTAAATTTAGGGAATTTTAAATGTTTCTCACCACAAAGAAACAGTGTGTGAGGTAAGTCATATGTTAATTAGCCCTATTTGATCATTCCACAATGTATGCATGTATTAAAACATCATACCATACTCCACAATATATACTATTATTATTTGTCTACTAAAAATAAAATAATGTTTAATTTAGGAAAAGAACAACCCACTAACACTTATAAAACAGAAAAGAGAAAGTAATAAAACTAAAATCAAAAATCAATGAAATGGAAAACCAACATACAATAAATAAAATCAAGAACATTACAATCATGTCCCATAAAAAGACTAATAAAACGATGAAACTTTGGTAAGATTACTCAAAAAAGAAGAGAGAAAACGTACATGGAAACAAGACACTACATATCCCACAAATATTAAAAAACAATATCAACTTTATGTCAGTAAGTTTGAAAATGTAAAGAAATTGGAAAAATTCTTTTAAAAACTCAATATCCAAAATCTCAATAGGTCTTTATTTGATAAAGTAAACAAATTCATAATATGAAAAATAACAAACAGGCTAGGCATGGTGGCTCACGCCTGTAATCCCAGCATTCTGGTAGGCTGAGGCAGGTGGATCACCTGAGGTAAGGAGTTTGAGATCAGCCTGGCCTATATGGTGAAACCCCATCTCCACTAAAAATACAAAAATTAGCCAGGCGTGGTGGCACATGCCTGTAGTTCCAGCTACTTGAGAGGCTGAGGTAGGAGAATAGCTTGAAGCTGAGAGGCAGAGGTTGCAGTGAGCTGAGATCACGCCACTGCACTCCACCCTGGGTTAAAGAGTGAGACTCCATCTCAAAAGAAAAAAAAAAAAAAAGGAACAAATAGATCTTACGGTTTTGGATTTTCATGTATGCAATTATGTCATCTGGAAATAATGACAGATTTTTCTTCTCCATTTCTAATACATGTAATTTACGGCATATTCCCCTGGCTTCCAGTATCATGTGGGGCTTGTTTCTAAAATTAATATTTTTTTAACAGACTTTTAAAATTTTTTTAAATTTTTCTATTTTTATCTTAGATTCTGGGAGTACTTGTACAGGTTTGTTGCACAGATATATTGCATGATGCTGAGGTTTGGGGAATGACTGAACCTGTCACCCAGGTAATGAGCATAGTACCCAATAGGTAGTTTTTCAGCCCTTTCCCTTCTATCTCTATTCCCCCTCTAGTAGTCCCCAGTGTCTATTATTCCCATTTTTATCCCCATGTGTATTTATCAGTGTTTAGCTCCCACATATTAGTGAGAACATGCTACATCTGGCTTTATGTGTCTGTATTAGTTCACTTAGGATAATGGCCTCTAGCTGCATCCATGTTCCTACAAAGGACATGATTTTGTCATATGACTGCACAGTATTCCATGGTATATATGGACCACATTTTCTTTATTCAATCCACCATCGATGGGTACCTGGGTTAATTCCATATTTTTGCTATTATGAATTGTGATGAGCATATGGATGCACGTTTCCTTTTGCTAGGGCAATTTATTTTCCTTTGGGGATTTACGAAGTAATGGGATTGGGCTGAATGGTAGTTCAACCTTTATATCTTTCAGAAATCTTCAAAAACAGTGACTGAACTAACTTAACTTACATTCTCACCAACAGTGTTCTCTTTTCTCCACAGTCTTACCAACATCTCCTATTTTTTTGCCTTTTAAACAAATCCATCTGACTGGTATGAGATGATATCTCATTGCGGTGTTGATTTTAATTTCTCCGATGATTAGTGATGATGAATATTTTTTCACATTTGTTGGCACTTACATGTCTCCTTATTGAGATGTCTCCATTCATGTCCTATGCTCACTTTTTAATGGGGTTACTTGTTAATTGCTTGTTGATTTATTGCAGTTCCTTATAGATTCTGGATATTAATATTAAACCTTTGTTGGATGCATAGTTTGAGATACATCTGTTAACCTCCTTGATAGTTTTTCTTACTATGCAGAATCTCTTTAGTTTAATTAGGTCTCACTTATCTATTTTTATTTTTATTACAATTGCTTTTGAAGGCTTAGCCATAAATTATTTTTTAACTTTTATTTTAAGTACAGTGGTACACATGCAGGTTTACATAGTAAACATAGGTAATCTTTACATAGATTACATAGGTAATCTTGTGTCATGGGGGTTTGTTGTACAGATTATTTCATCACCCAGGTATTAAGCCTAGTACCCATTAGTATTTTTCCTGAACTTCTCCCTCCTCCCAACCACCACCCTCCAAAAGACTCCAGTGTGTGTTGTTCCCCTCTATGTGTCCATAGGTTCTCATCATTTAGCTGCCACTTAAAAGAGAGAACACGTGGTATTTTCCATTTTTTGTGTTAGTTTTCTAAAGATAATGGCCTCTAGCTCCATCTAGGCCCCTGCAAGAGACATGATCTTGTTCTTTTTTTCTGACTTAGCCACAATTCTTTGCCAAGGCCAATGTTGAGAAGGGTATTTCCCAGGTTTTCTTCTAGGATTTTTATAGTTTGAGGTCTTACATTTACATCTATAATCCACCTCTAAATAATTTTTGTATACGGTGATAAGTAGGCATCCAGTTTCATTCCTTTAATCTCAATCGTAGTTAGAGAGTCTTCAGTAAGACTGCTCAGAAAACATGTGTCTCCTGAAGTTAGGTGGGGCATGATTGACTGGAAAACGTTATGGGCAGAGACACCAGACAGCTATGCCAGTGGTGCAAAGTGAGCAAAAGAAAGGTTACTGCCATGCTAGGCATTACTTACATCTGGTGCTTGCTTGTGGTAAAAACAAATAAACAAAGGCATTAGTGTTTCCAATGGATCTGTAGTGGAAAATGTGAGAGAAAACTCAACTGAAGCCATTGTAGATGCTCTACAGGGAAAATAATGATAATGATAATGAGTTCTTACACCATGGTTCTAAGGGATGGATAGAAGGATAGATAAGATCATATGATAGGTATATAGATAGAAGGTTTCCTCTCAGCTACCAATGAAAACAGTTCTATTTATTATCATCTCCATTTTCAGATAAAGAATATGAAGCAACAGATATTAAAGACCTTTTGCAAGGTCACACAACTAATGAGCACTAGAACCAGGATTTGAACTGCAGCAGCCCAGTTCAGGTTTCTTAAGCATCACACTATGCTGGATAAACAGAGAAAGTTTAAGTAAAGTAGACCACCAGAAACCAGGAGATGGGTAGTAGGAAGGTAGAAGACAAGTCAGAGAAAATTGCATTATCTGCATCACGAGAATCTATGAAAGTGCACATAAGAAAAAGAGCTTTAAACATCTACCAGGCTCTGAAACAGAAAGCTAACTCAGCAAAAGAAGTCTTTTTTCTGGTCTCCATTTTTATCCCTTCTGTCATTTCCAGTTTGACCCTAGAGGATCTTGGAATAAAATATTAGCCTCTTTAGCTTTTCTTTATTCACCCACATGCTTTAAGAAAAAAAACAGGATTAGTTTTTAAGACAGCTTAACTCATATTTGTCAGATTATTCTCTTATTCTAAGAAGGATTCACATTACTACTTGCAGTTCATCATAATTTGCACATTTCTAGACTCTGTGGGTGTGTGTCCTCAGTTACAAAAAGGATTATATTTGGAAACTCAGGATGAATGAGAAAGGGGCCATGAGTTTGTGGTTCTGTTTTCCTCCTCACAGTTTTTTCTTTGCCAGACCAATTAAATAAACAATATGAGTTTCAATTCTAAAAATAGAAAGCATGCATTTACAGTTGCCCAAATATGTTTTCATTTTCACCCATAAAAGAAATACTACAAGGATTTAATTATAACAAGATTTTGATGTTTGTGGCATAAATATGATAGGATAGTTAATGTTTGTGTACCTTCTCTAAACAGAGGAACAAACTAAAGGACCCAGCAGGCCAGCCTGAATGCTGTCCAGCAGCTGTCACGCTGGAAATTTGTCATATAGATTTCATAATAGCAGTAATTAGCTGGCAACTCTTGGATCCATCAGGCAAAAACGCTGCCATTCCTTGTAGAATTTGGTAGTACAGAGGAGAAATGCTGGGGAAATTAATGCAGTCTTACAGAGGTGATAATTGTTAAAGAAAACAAAAGGATTAATAGCAGCTTGTAGTGTGAAATATGCAATTTACTGCAAGAATCCATGAATGAGGTCCTAAAATATTACTTTCAAAGGGATAATACTGAAGGACCTCAACAGCTGTCTTTACTTCATTCTACAAATATTTTAAACTTCAAAGTTTGGCTAGTACAAGTGTTAGGCAGACAAAGATTGGCAGGATCCTGTTGGGAAATGATGCACAATGAAGTAGTTACTAAAATTAAGAGCAATGACATTAACCAACAAGGGTTCTCCAAAGAAAGGATTTTCCAAATTCTCTTGGAATGTCAGCCAAAATATCATATATGTTACCTGAAATCTTCTAACTCTGCCTATTAACTATTTAATCTAAAATTTTTCACAGAAAGAAAATATTTTTAAAAGATGCATTTTCCTCTTTTTCCTGCCTCTGAAAAATAGTTCTAAAAGGAGATAATAAACCCTATTTGAAATACAATTTGTTCCTCTATCATTAGGGTTTTAATAGATGAATTCTGTTTGTAGGTTGATAAAATGGAAACAAAGTAATGGAACTCATTCATCTGTCAATACCTAGCTCTCTTGTTCTCTCTTGTTTTTATATATCATAATGAACAGTGACTTCAGCTTGGAACACTGTTTGATTTGAATCTCAGTTTAGACATTCCTTCCTCTAGAAATATTTTCTAGATTCTTCCAAACATTAGAAATTTATGAGATAATTTTTGTTATTTTGTTTTTATTGGTCCATAAAGCAAATTGGGACTAATGTTGCGCCAATTTTCACTTTTTTTTAACTTTTATTTTAAGTTCAGGAGTATATTAACAAGTCTGTTACACAGGTAAACATGTGTCATAGGAGTTCGCTCTACAGATTATTTCATCACCCAGGTATTAAGCCTAGTACCCATTAGTTATTTTTCCTGATCCTCTCCCTCCTCCCACTCTACATCCTCTGATAGACACCCGTATGTTGTTTCCCTCTATGTGTCCAGGTGTTCTTATCATTTAGCTCCCACTTATAAGTGAAAATTTGAAGTATTTGGTTTTCTGTTCCTGCATTAGCTTGCTAGGGATAGAACTTTTGATGCTTCCTAAAATGTAGGATTTGTATAATGATATACCAGAAGACTATAAATGCCTAATATTCTTAATGTGCTTTTATAATATCCTGTATTTCTTCTCACATAGTACTTAGCACACACTATATTGGATGCATTTATTTAATTTTTTCCTTCTCTCATAATTGCTGTGAAAGTAAGTATCTGGCTTTCACTGCTCTATCCTTAGGGCTCACTGATACACAGTAAGCTCTCCATAAATATAGGGAAGAAAATAATAAATAAATTCAAATTGAGCATTTTATAAAAGTTCACATAGTAAAGTTCTGACTCAGAAAAAAATTAAAATTTTGAACAGGATATAAAAATAAAAAGCCAACCAAAGCACCAAAAATCAGAGAAAGATGGCTTACATAAACCAAGTGTTTAGAAGTTACTTTAAAAATGTGGAAAATAACAATGAGTCTTAACAGTAGATAAAGAACATTCAGAAAGTAAATTCATAAGCAATATGAAAATTGTACTAGTTATTTTTCATAATTTTTAAAAAATATTAAATGAATCCATCTATTTTGTAAAGGAAGTCAAAAACAGAAATACAGTAATCCAGAACAAAGACAGTGAGTGAGACAATAGAAGAAATAAGACATGATCTGTTAGAACTTGGGGAAGAAATAGAAAGAAAAAAAATGCAAAAATGAAGACAAAATTTGAAGAAATGCAAAGGAGAGCAGAAGCATATAAAAATATACAGTAAGGGGCCCAAAGGGTAACAATTTAATTTTCAAACATGAAGAATGGAGATGAAGACACAAATAGGAACAATTAGAGAGACTGTAATAAATATAGAAGATGGGCAAATAAGCCAATATATGCCTAATTGGAGTCTTGAATAAATGAACAAATATTTATACAATTCTTGAAAATTTTTATTTAATATACACACTAGAAGAACACACAGTCAGCTAGAGAAGTGACCCAGAATGATTAACACTGAACTATAGTCTAGTCAGGTTATTAGACTTTAACAATATAGAAACAAGTAGAAGGAAAAAAAAAAGGTAGGCTTCAAATTTCTCTGCAGCCACAGAAAATACCAGAATAGCATTGTGCAATATCTAAAAGATAAATAAAAGGTAAAGCCTAAGCTCAGGCTGTATTAAAACCAGGATATAAAATATGAAGCCACATTTTGTAAGACAAGCTGCCCTACAAGTATAATGTATAATAATTCTAGAAATATTGTCTCTATGAACATTCTTGAGGATCTATTTAAGAAATTGCCAAAGAAACCATGAAAAAAAAAGTCAGTGAGACAGAAATAACCTAATTATGGAACTTCCACTAAAATGAAAATGGAAATTAAAGTGGTTTGAACCACACAATTGCAGTTGCCATGGTTTCCTCTTTCCTCCTGCATCTTTGCATTTTCATCTGGAGTTTTTTCTGCTTGAAGACCCTTTCATGTTTTCTTTGGTGTTGTGTTACTGATTACAAATGTTCACAGTTACTGAACATCCCAAAACTTATGTATTTCATTTTCATTCTCAATGAAATATTTCACTCAATAAGGGATTTTTGATTAGCATTTTTTTCTAGCAACAATGTTCCTGCCAGTTATCACTGGCACTTTTTTTTTTTTTCTTGAGACAGAGTCTTGCTCTGTCACCAGGTGCCAGGCTGGAGTGCAGTGGCGCAATCTTGGCTCACTGCATCTTGCCTCCTGGGTTCAGGCAATTCTCCTGTCTCAGCCTCCCAAGTAGCTGGGACTACAGGCACACGTCACCATGCCCAGCTAATTTTTGTATTTTAGTAGAGATGAGGTTTCACCATGTTGGCCAGGATGGTCTCAATCTCTTGACCTCATGATCCACCTGCCTCAGCCTCCCAAAGTGCTGGGATTACAGGCATGAGCCACCGTGCCCAGCCATCACTGCCACTTTTAAGTTCATCTACTTTTGACATTTTCTTATATTTCTCTTAAATTTGTATTACCTCTCTTCTCTCTCTTAATAATTCTACTTACATATCTTAAACTCTTATTTTCTGTTTTGAAGTGGTCTTGCTCATTCTGGATATCTTCCTCTACCTAGTATATGATTAATAGTTCATAAATGCTACTCTCAACAGTGTATGTGCTGTTAAACCTTTATCACTTATCTTCAAATTTGACTATAATACTTTAGTCCTAAAATTTCAATATTTTATAGTTTTCCGTTCTCTGCCAGATTTTCTAGTTTATATTTTGTGTCTTTTAGCACAGTAAAATGGTTATTTTAGGGGTTTTGATAGCTCTAGCATCTGAAACCTTGTGAATCTTTCCTGTTGCTTGTTTCTGCTGGGTTTTGTTCAGTTAGTCTTTTCCCTTTATATGCCTGGATGTCTTGGATACTTTTATGTTCCAGACTTTGTATTTGAAAAACTGGCTGAATAAATAATTTTACTTGACCTAAGATGGTGTCGCTTTCCTCTAGAGATTATTTATCTTTTGTTTCTGCCAGAGTGCTATAAACATGGGGTTACCTTTATCTACTTTCAGAAACTGAAATATCCTAAAGCTGACTGAGAGTTTGTGAGGGTCTTTATCTATCCATTTGACCTTTACTTTTGGGTTGTAGCTTCTTGGAAGCCCTCCTCAAAGCTAAGGGTATCCACCAGAACCAAACTTCCCCTGCAAGCAGATTTCTGCTCTTGTGATCTGTAATAGAATTAGAGTTGGATTCTTTTCTGATACACTTCACAACTAGTAACTACAAGCAGAGGTTCAGTGATAAAAATAAAGAAGCTATTGAAGTACTGAAGAAAACAACGGAGAATTTATATATAAATTTACAGTGGAAGAAGATGATCTAACCATGGTTTGCCATTCAGTCCTCTCACAGAAAAGACTGATAATTTTCACCACATATAAAACTTTAAGAAAAACCTTTTTGCAGGTCAAAAAATACCATAAATAAATTCAAAGAGCAATCAAGAAAAAATACTTGTAATTCTGTCACAGACAAACATGTACTTTTGCTAGAATATATAAATCTCTAAAAATAAGAAAAAATGAAAAATGGGAAAAGGCTATGGAAAGAAAAAAAATCAAGCAGCCTTTAAACATAAACAGATGCTCAAACTGACTAATAATGAAAAAACAGGAATTAAGCCTACTTCGAAGTACCATTTTATCTTACCACATTGGTAAAATTTGAAAAGTTCAAGAAAATACTCCATCAGTGAGGCTATAGAAAAACGGGTATCCTCATATATTGCTGATTGGAATAGATACGGGTGCAATTCTAATGAACAAAAATTTGCCAATAACTACCAAAACTGCAGAAACATTTTATACAACAATATATGACATATTTGTCATATACACTTGCATAGGTGAAAAATGATATACAGGTTGAATATCTTGAATAAAGAAATCTGAAATGGTTAAAATTCTAAACTTTCTAAATGCCCATGTGGGACTGGAAGTTTGTAGTTGTCTGTTGTTGCTGTTGTTCAACAGCAAGTATTCTGATGATGGTACTGAGATGCTTTGTTACCCTGAACACCTTTTTTCACTATATGAATGGTATGTCATTTTTTTTTACTGTTAAGTACTCATGTGTGAATAAGAGTAAGACAATGATTACTTATCGGAAGCATATAAATTCGGAGTCAGAGATAATGACCACCACAGATTGTCCACATAGGTGGCTGAGACAGTTGATGCCTTTGCTTACTGATGGTTCAGGATACACAAAGTTTCATGCACAAAATTATTTAAAATGTTGTATAAGATTATCTTCAGGTTATATATATAAGGTGTGTATTAGACATAAATGAATTTGTGTGTATGCTTGGGTTCCCCAATAACATTTCATTATGCATATGCAAATTTCCAAAATACAAAGTACAAAACATTTCTGGTCCCAGATAAGGTTCAGATAAGAACCAGATAAGGTATACTCATATAAGGTATACTCAACCTGTGTATGCACAAGCTTACTCACTGCAGTATATTGTCTGAGAGCAAAAGTTTACATTTGTAATATTGAAATGTGCACCAGTATGAGACAGATCAAGTAAATTATGGTTACTTTATATGGACTCAGATCATTGTTTTTATTTTCATAGATATACCACAGGCCTAACATTTTTATTTTAATAAATATATTTATTGCATATAAAATTAAATGCTTAGTAATGATATATACTAAAATTAAAAACAGTAGCATAAATTAACACAAACTGTATAATTTAGTAAACAAAATATTTTGGAAGTACTCCACTTTGACTTTGTGTATTTCTGTACAAACAAGAAGAAAAAGGGCTTTGTCAAGGAAAGGAGAGAATGAGAAAGAAATTCTATTGGAATATATCATCCAACAATGTATTTCAGGAAATCATATGAGTGGTGTTGTATATTTTATAAGCCTTTCAATAATAGAAAGTAACTGAATTGCCTTCAGAATTAAATGACCAATTCAGTGGAAATAAAATTCTTAGATCAAAATCTTTTTCCTTGAAACTTCCAAAGAAAAGGCTTCTGCCAAACCCAAATGTGAGGAGTCATTCAAGGTAGTAGCAAAAATGTTAAGGGAAAAATATTAGAGAAAGTCATAGAATAGTCTCAAACCCTTTTGGAAGGCCTAAAGGATTTTTCTATAGTTTTTAGCTGAAGGCAGCCGTATATCCTTAATTAAATAAATTAGAATAAAAACAAAGAAACATAAGGAGTTTACCTAACTAACTTGTTTACTCATGAAGTCTTAACACTAACCTTTAAGCCAAATAGCCCTCTCAGAAAGAAGTCAATCAAAAAGATCACCCTCTAATAGTGTTTGCTTCAAGCATCAGAACCAGTCCTTTAATGTATAACCTCTAATAGTGTTGACTCAAGCCTTTGTCAATTAAATTTACTAAATAAACGCATGTCTCACTAGCTGATGAAAGCCAGCAGTCGCAACTGTTTATAGCACTCTCCAAAAAGTCTGTAAGCCGCCAAGACACTCAGTCAAACTAACAAAGCGTAATTATCTGTGTGTCAGTGTACTTCATTCATCCATCACTAAGTCAAAGTCTGCAAGACAGACCCCCACAAGTAGTAATCCTGACAGTAGCACCCAATGTAAAGTGACCCCAACACCCCAGACTCGACCAGGTTATATACATATACTTACACACTCACCTTGCATTTCACCTTTTGTTTTAATATCATATATATAATTATTTCAATAAAGAGTGTCTTCTCCACAAGACTGTGCCTATTTGCCTCTCTTTCATGCAGGCCTGTGTCAGATATAGATTAAGTATACAAATAAATGAATAAATGAGCAATGCTCAAAGAAATCCACAAAAAGCCTATATGTTTTTATTTATTTTCTTCTGCTATTTATCATTAAAGCAAAGGTATCTAAGGAAAGGTACATTTTGCTCTGTAGTGAATATACTGCATAGTCTAAGTATATGCTTAAAAGGGTTTTTAATCCTATTTCGAATGTAGTACAAATTTGTCTATACATGAAGCTTTTTACAGTCTGGTTGTGGTTTTTTTTGTTGTTGTTTTTGTTTGTTTTTGATACAAAGTCTTGCCATGTCACCCAAGCTGGAGTGCAGTGACACAATCATGGCTCACTGCAGCCTCAACCTCCTGGGCTCAAGGAATCCTCCTCCCTTAGCCTGCCAAGCAGCTGGGACCACAGGTGCACATCACCGTGCCCAGCTAATTACCCTGTCTCTACAGTCTGTATTAAAGAACTTTTAAAAATATTTGGATTCCAAGTGTAATTATGTCCATTGCCGATGCAAGATTCTGGGCAAAAATGTAAATAACAATAATAGCAAATACAAAATGCTCTCATTTGTGCCAGATACCTTTCTAGGAACTTTATTAAAAATAACCAATTAATTGTGATGTTACATTAATTTTACATTGATGACACACCTGGAACAAGCAGAGGTTAAAAAAGTTCTCCAAAGTAAGGAAGCCATGTGAGAGAAGAGACTCTTTTTTTTTTTTTAATGTTCAGTTTCCCTTAATGACCCCCATCTCCTTGAAGGGCAGGTGCAGGCACCTTGGCAATGGCAAGATATGTTCACTTGAAGATCTTTCCCTGATTGAAGGCTTTGTCAACATGCTGGAAAGCCCCGTCCCAGAACGGGGACCAGTGTCTGCGTCTCCTTGCTACAGGATCCAGCTTCCACCATGTGTATGATTCGTAGTCCACCTGCCGATTTGGACTCAGCAGAAAGGTAAGCTCCTGGCCTCAGAAGATCCAGACTCCAGAAACGGAACTGCTATTGTTGGTTCTAAAGAGGATGACATTAGTGAAGGCATTCTTCCTCAGCTTGTCCAGTCGCTGGAACATTCCAGTGATGACACTGCAGCTCATGAAGGTCTGAGTGAGTTCTTCAGGGAAGCAACACCCTGCCAGAAATGTGGCAGTGCTACAGAGTGTGTGTCCTCATTAGAGTCTTTGCCGCTTAAATTCATACAACACGGCCGAGCGCGGTGGCTCAAGCCTATAATCCCAGCATTTTCGGAGGCTGAGGTGGGAGAATCATGAGGTCAGGAGTTCGAGACCATCCTGGCCAACATGGTGAAAACCTGTATCTACCAAAAATACAGAAAATTAGCTGGGCATGGTGGCAGGTGACTGTAATCCCAGCTACTCAGGAAGCTGAGGCAGAGAATCAATTGAACCCAGGAGGCAGAGGTTGCAGTGAGCCGAAATGGCACCACTGCACTCCAGTCTGGGCCACAGAGTGAGACTCCATCAAAAAATAAATAAATAAATAAATAAACCTCCAACTCAAAGGTACTCTTAGGCAGGTGAGCAAAGGGATCCTTGGCCTTGGGCTCAGCAGCCAGTGCCTGCTTACATCCATCCATTTCCTCCTCAGGAGCAGGGGCAGCTGCCTTTTTCTCTTCCTTCTGCTCAGCCTGGGGCTTCTGCTTCTCTTCCTGTGAACCCTGCTTTTTCTGTAGTGTGTCCTTTTTGGGGTGGCTCTCAGCAAACTTTTTAGCATCAAACTGGGTCATCTTCTCACACAGTTTCACTTCCTCCGGTACAGCCCAGAACTGGGGCTGGTTAATGCAGGTGAAGAACCAGCCGTTATAATATACATAATAAATATATATATATAATATATTATTTTAATATTTTAAAGTATATTATAAAATATTGTATATGGTATTATATAATATATAAATTATATGTAGATACAATTTATGTTATTATATATGATATAATTTATATTATATATGATATATAATTTATATTTATATTTATATTTTATATTTATATTTATATCATTTTATAATTTATATATTTAATTTTAT
>CAUYLG010021247.1:0-26185 GCA_963573385.1 Cacajao melanocephalus | reverse complement strand
TTTGTGGCACTTTGTAGACCTTTTCTTCCAACTCTGGACCTTTATTCTCTTCCTGGGTCCCACAAGTGCTGTGTTAATGCTCACCTCCCGTCTCTGCTCAGACCCTGCCTCTTCTCTTGTCTGGGGCAAGGCTGCGGAGGTGGCGAAGGCAGTGGTGAGAGCCCAAGATTGGGGCAGACAGACAACCTCGGTTAGTATTCACCACTTTCTTCTGTGGAGCTGAGGGCAAGTCTCTTAATCTCTGGAGGCCTCTGTAGGGAAAATGATAGCCTCCGAAGATATGCTTGGGGGTGCACTCTAGCCAGGCTCCAGACTCTGCCACAGGGGCAGGGAGGGTCTGAGAGAAAGAGCCGCACTGCCTTCTGGATCAGCAGGCCTCCTTCAGGTGCACCGTGGCCCTGCGAGTGCTGCAGGCGCACCCCTCTGCTTGGCTCCTTCTGTGAGGAGGAGAAGATAGTATGTGGGAAAGAAACCAGGAGGTGTTTCTCCTACCGTCGTCCATACCAGTGAGTAAAGCAGAAGTTCCGACATCTGTGGAAGCTGGAGATGTGAGAGAGGAGGCTGCTCCCCTATGTTGGCATTTCTGGGTGCTTACCAAGTGCTCAGCTGTGTGTGTGTCTCTCCACATGAGGTTCCTCATTTATTCCTCACAGCACTGATGAGGGAAGGCCGAGCCACACACATGGTGACGGAAGCTGAAACAGCCTCACAGACATTATGACTGGTCCAAGACCACAGGACGGGTGTCATGGGGAAGTTGAGATTCTGTATGTTTTTGAAGTTAATGTGTTAGAGTCACTGTTTATTTGGATGGCAATAGGGTGGCAAGGTCTTGGGACTGGGAAATAAATATATTTGTAAAATAATTTTTTTTCCCAGAAAGAGCTGTCTTTAGCGGTGTTCCCAAGGTTAAGAACATCCACACTGTCTTTTATGCTGTTTGAGTTCATTAGTACCAGATCAAGAGTTGCTGGTCACAGAGTTACACATCACAGAGGTTAAAGCAGCCTCCAGGGCAAACCTCATTACAACCTGAAGGGAAAACAGTTTCCTACCATGAACACTTTGACAAATGTAGTTTTCTATAACACATGATGTGCAACAAATGTAACTTTTTGCAACAACTCAATTGGGAAAAATGTAGCTTCTCAGCAAAGCTGGGACAGGGGGAGCCACAGACAGTGAGCCTTTATAGCAGGCCGCCTTTGGTCCAGAGCAGCCCGTTTCATCCTACGGGAAAGCTCTTTGCCCTTTTCAGCCAGGAGACTTAGAAATTCAACGTGGTGATGAAAAGGGCATTGTAGAGACCCGAGCTAACTGTCAGGATCACTGGAATGAAAATAGTCATTAAACTTATTATTCTCTATCTAACAGATTTAGATATGTTGACTAGTTGAGCATCCTTCTTTTCAAAACAATTGTCTACTCCCATTCTTTCAAGATTTTCCTATAAAACTGCAAACTGAGGCCTGTAGCTTCTGGCCTCAGTGGCATTTTCTAGCCAAGGCTTAGTTAAAGAACGTGGAATTTAGAGTTTTGTCTTTCTAAGGTCAGTGAGTAGAAACTCGTCAGGCTAGGCTTGCAGTCTTCAAAGTTCTTCCTCTTAATAGACTCTGCGGTACCTGGCAATGTTTACAGCATAAGCCAAGTCTGCCAGTCCATCAGAATTCACCAGAAACAAGATCTCTGGAGAAGTATTGATGCCCTGCCAGGCAAGGGAAATAGGGCAGCAAGGTCCTGTGACTGGGAGGAGTCTTCAGAGAAAGTCCCGGCTCTGCCACTTGCTACCTGCTTGTCCTTGTGCAGGGGGTTCTGCCCTCTTGTTGTAAAATGAGGTATTTAGACAAGGTGATTAATGAGAATGAAACAGTGCCTGGTACATCGTAGGCCTTTAACAAATATGTCTTGAAAGAATCGATGAGCCAAGGGCTGTTGTAGCTCCCAAAGTCCGCTTGGACCTTGATTTAATTTGAACCCTAGAAGGTGGTCTTGGCTTCCTGCTTCTTGGTCATTCCTGAGGTTCATACATCACCTTGGTGTGCCAGGCACCAGGGATCTGTTGATGTCTCTGTCACTGCTTAGCTCCTGCTTCCCGCACGGACTTCACAGAAAGTCATTCTTGCTC
Organism: Cacajao melanocephalus; assembly: GCA_963573385.1. Taxonomy (NCBI): domain Eukaryota; kingdom Metazoa; phylum Chordata; class Mammalia; order Primates; family Pitheciidae; genus Cacajao; species Cacajao melanocephalus. The sequence continues at coordinate 24,060 of CAUYLG010021247.1, read as the reverse complement.
ATGGTCCTCCCGTGCGATCATAAAGATATGATATCATATCTTTAGGATATTTCTTCTTGTCTCTGTATGAAGATGTTGAGGAAGTAACTGCATGTTAATGATACAGTTCATTTCCCACACTGAGCAGAGGTCCTGCTCAGCCTCTCAGTAGAGGAAGCACAACTTCCTAAAGCCTCTGTCACCAGCCATGTCATGAAGTCTGCACGGTCACATTTTCAGAATGTGCACAGCCTCTATCCACTGGGTACCTGTTGGCCTGGCTTTCTCTGCCTCCTTGCCTTTCTTTTTTTGTGATTGCTCAGCCTTCCTCCTCCTGGCCCTTTTGCTCATTCGCTCTATCTACACTGGAGCCTGGACACGAGACACGACCCACAAGGATGACATGCTCATTTTCGAGGCTTCTCTCATTGACACAGCCACTTTTTCCCCTTCCAGGAACACTGGTGCAGTCAATGGCTAAAAACCTGGAGAAGCAGCTAGAAACTCCGGCAAAGAAGCCTGCTGGAGGGGTCAGTCTGTTTTTTACGCCCAATGCTGGGCCACAGAGGGCTCCCATACCAGGAAGAAAGCCTCAGGTAGGATATGGGTTACTTACAGTTTACCCTGCAATTCCCTACAGAGCCAGCTCTGAGTTTGGGAGGCCTGGGGTAAAGGTTGGGGAGGGTCCAGCAAGTGTCATCCTTGGCCCTAGTGGGACATTGCAGGTGACCTCCCTCTGCCCCTGTGCATGTGGAGATATAGCTGGTTTGGAATACTTGTATCCAAGTTAACTTTAAAAAGCCTTTTGGTTCATTATACAAGCAATGCCCAGTAACTTTGGATTCTCCCATCTCCTGCCTCCAAGAGAGTGTCTGTGTTTGGCTTCCTTCAGTCACTGCTCTTCCAGCTCTGTCTCGTCCCACGGTGGGCTCCTCCCCAGTCCTTCACTCTGCCACAGACCCTAACACATTATGTGTGTGGAGCGGACTCCCCCAGGGGTGTTACTGGAGTGGCCTCACATAGCATGTCAGAATCAGTAACAGCATAAGACAGGAATATTTAGATACCTTTGTTTTAGAAACCTGAGCCTTGCCTCAGTCTGTAGCCCACCATCAGATTTTCTGACTTAGAGCTCAGATGTTGAGCTTCCCCCAGCACCATCAGAGCCTCCTCACTGCCCCATCTCCTCCATTAGGGAACAGCTTGCACGCTGCTGTTATTTTTCAAGCAGAAAACTTTAGCGTTCCCTTTACTTCACACTACTTTCTCACCTTTCTCAGTCAAAAAGGTGTATCCTGGGGTAATCAGTCCTATTGCTCTAAGATGTGGAAGTGGTGGGCAACCATTCTTTGGTTTTTTGGTAACACTCCCCCCTCTTTACCACATAATGTGTTTGGTTTATCACACAGCTCATGTATGTTTGTGAGTAATGCATCCGAATGATTGAAAAGAAAAACAAAACTTGTTCTTTTTTCCAAATTGTGAAAGAGCACCAACAATCCCAAACAGATTGAGAGGCACTGCTCAGAGCACGCTTTTGCCCTGCACCCTGTGTGGGTTCTGATTGATTGGCCTTACATTCTTGGAGAAAATGCATAGAATGGCTTGCATCAAAGCCCAGGTGGCCAGCAGGGGCACTGAGGACTCTGGAAGGGAAGGCCTGGGTTGCTATACAAGTGGCTGTGATCTGGGGGTGGCCTGGTCCCTTTTCTGACTGCGAGTTGTCCTGCTGGCTGCAGCCCAGACCCTTCCAGGCTGAAGGACTCCCATTGTTCCCTAGCTCCTCTCATGCTCCTGCAGTCAGGATGTTTACCAGGCTGGAGGGAACCCATCTGAGAGGAGGTAGGTGGTTAGCCCACAGTATATTCAGCTTGAGAACTTGGTTGAGCTTCTAGCTCTGTCAAAGTGGGAGTTACAAATCTGCACAAAGTTTAAGTGAAAACAAGAGCAACCTGATCTGCATATAGGCCTTTCCAAGGCACTTGCTTGGGTTTGGTTAGTAGAATTTCAGGTGTATTTGAAATCACTCTGACCCCAGGTCACTAAAGCAGGTTCTCAAAGGTAGCAAGACTTGGAAAGGCAGGAGGAGTAGCATCTCCCTATTGCTTTCTTCCCGATGGGCATTTGTCCCCATTTCCATTCTGCATTCCCATCCTGCAATGTGCTTAGCTCTCAGCCACCCTCCTCCCTTATCAAAATGCATTTTCTTCTCTGCTTTTCCTTCTACAGCTTTCCGAAGATGAGAGTGACTTGGAGATCTCTTCCTTGGAAGATCTTCCTTTGGGCCTGGACCAGAGAGAGAAACCCAAGCCCTTGTCTCGCTCAAACCTCTCAGAGAAGTTTGGCACTGGTCCACAGAGCTCCGGCCAACCTAGGGTCCCTGCCTGGTGATTCACCCCAGAGGCTGACCTGCCAGAGGGTTAGCCTGGCTGGGGCCAGCTCAGGTCCTCTCCAACAGAAGAGGCTTCTGGGCTTCTCATCTTCACAAACAGCCAAGAGATGGTCCTCTTGGAGAGAAGCAGTGCAGGGAATAGATGGGATCTCATCCCTCCTGCCCTGTGAGAGGCCTTGCCGTAGAGGACCACAGGTACCTGACTAGGTTCCCCTGGGTCCCAAGGCTTCAGAAAGGGTTATAACATGTCTCCCCCAGACTGAAAAGAGTCACCGGCTCTCTTTTCCCAAGCCTTTTATAAAGCTGCAGGAGGCCAGGTGTGGTGGCTCACACTTGTAATCCCAGTACTTTGGGAGGCTGAGGTGGGTGGATTTTGAGGTCAGGAGTTCAAGACCAGCCTAGCCAAGATGGTGAAACCCCGTCTCTACTAAAAATACAAAAATTAGCCAGGTGTGGTGGCAGGCACCTGTAATCCTAGCTACTCAGGAGGTTGAGGCAGGAGAATCTCTTGAACCCAGGCGACAGGGATTGCAGTGAGCTGAGATTGTGCCACTGCACTCTCAGCCTGAGCGACAGAGTGAGACTCTGTCTCAAAAACAAACAAATAAAAACTGCAGGAACACTGTAGGGATGGGTCCTATCTGGGGTCCTTTTGGGAACATATGCCTCAGTCAATCATTCAGTGATTGATCCTAAGTTATTTACTGAGTGACTGCCTACTCTGCGCCAGGTTCTCCAGCCTCTCACTGCTGAGTTGGGGTGCAGGCAGAGGCTGGGGCAGAATGTCTGCAGCCAGTGCCAGCACAGGGTAGTAATCTAGTGATAGAGAACAGGGTGTTACGGGAGCGTATGTGAGACCATCCAACCCAGCCTGGGTGATCCTGGAGAGTTTCCCGGGGTTGTGAGATGTGGCAGGCCTACTCAAGGATGGGAAGGGAGAAGGGCCACTTCGCTGGACTTCATGTCCCCAAAGGATCACACATGTAATTTTTGATATTATTTCCAAAATCAGATTTTATACATAGCCATTGTGTATTTTCAGTGTGAAAAACCTTAATATATTATATGCAAACATTTAAATATAACGTGATGTTTTTAACTCTGGTATGTATTTCATTATTTTTCGAGCTTTCAGAGGTTTGGGAGGGAAGGAAGCAAATGCATCTTAATTGGGTCAGTTTAGGTCTTTTGGGTCACAGTTTCAAAGATGGAGTTATTGAGGAGCCGCACGTGGGAAAGAGGAGGTGGAGGCAGGATCTGGCGGGGAAAGGTCGCAGAGTGCAATGCTCATCTGACCATGTCAACAGAAAGAGAGAAGGAAGCCGGAGGAGTCAGGAGAGTTCAGGGCATCGATGTGCGGTTGACAAGGTCTCCACTGACCCAGTGGGGAGCTCCTGAGCGAGAACTGCCCACTTGGGAGTCCCCATTGTGCAGAAATGGCCAGGCCCTTGTGCCTGCACCGCACTTGGCTGGGACAACCCAGACTGAATGAGACCTCAACTTGAAAGCTGGAGTTAACCTGTCTGTCAACTTCATTTCTCCTGGTTGAATGGCATTTTTTTTTTTTTCCTGAAAGGGAGACTCAGCAAAGAACCTCCATCCCTGCCACAGCAAAAAGCTATTTTAACTTTTCGCTATGGAAAATTTCAAACACATATATAAATAAAGGGAATAGTGTGATGAACCCATGTGCTCATCACTGGGCTTCAAATATTATCAACTCAACTCAAGGTCAGTCTTGTTTCATCTATTACTGCCTCCACCTCACCCAGACTTCTTCTGACCTCTGGATGGTCCTGACACCTGGTGAGGCCTTGAAATTCTCGTAGGAAGGTGATGGAGGAAACGCCCTGCAGGGAGCAAAAAGGGTCTGGTGGTGGAGTAGGGTGGCTGGGGGAGGGGGCGGGCTGGGGGGTATTGTGGTATAAAGGAAGCAGCTCATTGAGGAAGTTCAGGAGAGCTGATGCTACCAGATCAGCCCACAACCCTGGTGGGATGGGAGTTGATGAGTAATTGTTCCAGGCTTCCTGTGCTTCTGTGCAGCACCTCTGAGGTTTATTCTGCATGGTTTCTCAGAGTCCCTCGTGGCATTGAGCGCTAGTTCTCACTAGTATGCAGTTACTATTATGAATGCATCGTTCATCAGCCTTCTTCCTTTCTGTTTCATTTTTTCACTCCTTCACTTCTTTCTTTTATGAGCACCTCTGAGATAAATTAATCTGCACCCAAGTCCTTGTCTCTAGCTCTACCTTTGGGGGAACCGAAATGAAAACAGTAAATGTGTTAGTACATGTGTGTGCACACACTGGTGATGATTACCAATGAGAATGTCTGTATTGTATGTTCATCATTATGTCATATGTTTCCAAATGAGTTTTTCTGTCTACTTTGGAGGCTTTAAATACTTTAGTATTTCTATGCTGTATTCACCCATCCCTATTTTCAAATGTATTTTAAAATTCTTTAATAAGTTGTATTAGGTCTCCATAGAAACAGAACCAGGATATATATATATATACACACACACACACACACATATATATATATATATATATATAAACTTATATATATATATATAAACATATATATATATAAACATATATATATAAACTTATATATATATAAACATATATATATATAAACTTATATATATATATATATATAAACTTATATAAAGTATAAAGCAGGTGGCGTATGCCGTGACTTCTCAGCCTCCATAATCATGTGAGCTAATTCCCTTAATAAATCCCATCACTTATTAGAGAAATTGGCCAATAAAGTATCTATACATATATATATATACACACACATATCTATACCCATAAGTATACATATATATGTATATATACATATCTATACACATAAGTATACATATAAATATATATGTATTTATATATGTATATACATATATATACATATAAATATATGTATATGTATTTATGTATATGTATACTCATATGTATATGTATACTTATGTGTATATATATACATATATGTATATGTATACTTATGTGTATATATATACATATATGTATATGTATACTTATGTGTATAGATACATATATGTGTATAGATACTTATGTGTATAGATACATATGTATAGATTATTAGCCAATTTCTCTAATAAATGATGGGATTTATTAAGAGAATTAGCTCACATGATTATGGAGGCTGATAAGTCACAGCATAGACCGTCTGCAAACTGGAGCATGAGGGAAGCTGGTAGAGTGGCTCAGTCTAAATCTGAAAGCCCGAGAACCTGGGACTGCTGGTGCAGGTCCTGGGGTACAAAGGCCAGAAAACCTGGAGTTCTGACAAACAAGGACAGAAGCTGGGTGTCCCAACTCCAGAGAGAGAGCCTTTCTATCTAGGCCCACAGCAGATTGGATGGTGCCCATCCACAATGGGTGAGGGCAGATTTTCCTCACTCAGTTTACTGATTCAAATGCTAATCTCTTCTGGAAGCACCTTCTCAGACCTACTGAAAAATAATGCTTTACAGCTGTCCAGGTATCTCTTAATCTCATCAAATTGAACCTAAAATTAATCAGCACAAGATTTACCAGAACCATGGAACCTATGAACTGATCATTTTTTTTTTTTATATTACAAAAAAGATGGGGTTTCACCATGATGGCCAGGCTGGTCTTGAACTCCTGACCTAAGGTGATCCACCCACCTCGGCCTCCCAAAGTGTTAGGATTACAGGTGTGAGCCACCACGCTCGGCCGAACAGATCTTTTAAAAAGTAGACAAATAAGATCGATACAGAAAAATTAGAAAATATAGATAATCAAAAAGAAAAATAAATTTGAATAACCACAAATTCAGAGTCAATTATTGTTAACGTCTAGTTGTATGTGCACTGATGAAAAAAAAAATCTTCCTAGGGTTCAATTCTTCTCTAGCTTGATTTTCCTCCTGGGAAACAGATTGCAAATGTCTTCATATCAGTACACATGTACATGTCAGTACGTATAAATATAAGATAGTTGTATTTAAGGGCCACCTAGTGTTCCAGGCAAAGATTGCAAAATATTTTTAAACCAGCCATTTCTACTTTTTGCATTATGTAAATTATGAAGTGATTAAAAAATGTATATAGGTCTTTGTGCACTTAGGATTTCCTTAAATTCTTAGAAGTGAGGTTGCTGGGCCAACATAATAATGAAAGCCAGCACCATATGCCAGGCACTAGTCCAAGTTTGGTACGAATATTATGATTTAGTCTCACAGCATCCTTTGAGGTGGATGCCACTATTACAGTGCATGCATTTTATGGGCTAGGAATTGAGGCACACAGCCGCTAAGGAACTTGCTTTGGGTCCTGCCACCGGTGAGTAGCGTGACTGCAATCTGAGTTTGGCAGCCTGGCCCTGGAACTCTAGCACCTTTCCCCATGTACTTTTGTTACATATTGCCAAATGCTTTCCAGAAAACTTGAGCCCATTTAGTCTACCAGTGTTTGGAGCACACAAGAAATCTAGTTTTTGGATTCCCTTGCTACCAGGGGTATCATTCATCTTTCAGTGTTTTGGCCGTGTGATACATGAAAAATGAAACCTCACCTTTTAAGAAACTTGGATTTTTAGTTTTTTTTTTTCCTAAAGTAAAATTCTTTTTTATTTCTTTTCATACTGGTTGTTGCTATTTTTCTTTTCTGAGTTGCCTGTAGTTAATTTTTCTTATTGCTGTTTTCTTTATCTTTTTATTATGAAAAATTTCAAGCATATACAAAAATAGAATTGTATAATGACCTTGGTGTTCCTATTACTCAGTTTTAACAATTACCAACACATAGGGAATCTTGTTTCCTGTAAATATTTCACCAAATAATATTGTATATTATCATACTGCATATTATTCCAAGTAATATACATGTAAAACTATATATTATTCTAAATAATATCATTATCTCTACAAACATTTCTGTGTGTGTCTCTAAAAGATACTTTCTTTTTAAAAATAACCATTGTACCACCATCACACTACAACAAAAATCAATACTTTTTTTCTAAATGTCATTGAATATTCAGTATTCACAATTCCTCTATTTTATTACACATATTTGTCTTTTTTAATCTATAGATTCCAATTCCACTTTTCCCTCTTTCCTTTCTTCCCTTCTTCCCTCCTTTCCTCTCTTCCTTCCCCATGATTTGCATTATTTTTACTGTTGCTGAATAAATCAGATTGTTTGTCTTAATTCCGCAGTCTGGATTTTGCTAATTGCTTACTGTGGTGGTATTTGTATTCCTCTTTCTCCTGAACTATCTGTAATTTGTAGTTAGAGCTGAATACTTGATCAGATTCAGCTTTGACTGTTTTGTGTTTTGGCAGGACTCTTCATCAGTGGTGTTGTGCATCTTCATCAGGAGACACAGAATCTTTTTCTCCTTTCTTGTGATGATGATGGCATGATGATAGACATTGATGACTATTGCCTATCTATTAATTAGAGATCTCTTAAATTTTGATAGTCTAAGTCTGTGATTCCTTTGACGTTTGCTAGCTGGAAAACTTCTGTAAAGAGGAATTCTCCACATCAAACTGTGTGTTTGCCCTGAGGTACAATTCATACAGGTAAAGCAGCTAACGGCTCGAGGCTTTCTTTTTTCAGAATAATGAGTTAATTTCCTAGTATCTTTAATAGATGTCATACAACCTTATGTATTTAAATGTATTTGATTTGTTTAAATCCTTTGTAGCTATTATTTTTATTAATGCTGAGATTGTCTTGTCTTTGGGTGCCTCTTTAATTTGATTCTTGAATGATTTTGATATGACGTTAGTAATCTGATAGCTTCCTACCAGGCCCATTTTGCATACATTTCTTGTCCCAGACCTAAAATTAGTAATTTATCTGGGGGAATCCTGTGTTTTTTTTTTTTTTTTTGGAAGGAATTTATATTTATAGAAATAATCTGGGTGTTAGGAGTGCCTATTACTACTGGACTTATTGTTTCTAAGATCTTTCAGTGCACAGAGATAGGAAATACAATAAAAATATTGTGAGTTCATGTTGATATTCACTATTCAAATTCCTGACTACAGAATTTTTACTTTATCTCATTGATCTAATATATCTATATTGCTTTTCTTCCATACCAAAAATTCTGGCTGTTAACATCACAATCATAGTCTTAGAAATGGCAATACTCACCCTATTGCTTATAGTATGAATACCGAAAACAATTTAAAATTTGTTATTAACTTTTTGGAGTTGTTTTTGTCCTTAAGGTAGATCCCACTTGGGATATCCTGCGAAATTACTGTGTTTAAAAGTCACTTGTACTTCCTCTCTGTAGTTATGCTACTGGATGCCTTATTTTACTTTTGATTTTTAGAGACTACATTTTTATTATGAAATTTGTGTCTTATTGCTCTTAAGAGTTTTTAATATATTGAAAATGTTAATCCTTTCTTGTATATGTTACTTTTTCTCCTTTCTAGTCAATCATTTGTCTTTTAATTATGTTCATGGAGTTTTTTTTGCTATAAAGAGATTTTAAGTTGTAGCTGTCTAATGAATCAGTGTTTTACTTCATAATTTCTGCTTTTGGTGTCATAATTAGGAAGGTCTTCTTCATTCTAAGACTTCTACATGTTCATTTATGTTTTTTTTTACTAGTTTAAAAAGTTTTGAAATTTTGAATATGTACTATGTCTGGATTTTTTGAGGGGTATTAGCAGTAAGTTAGGGATTTATTTTATTTTTACAATGAATCATCTCGGCAGCATCACTTGACAATTCATCATTTCTTCACTTAAAAAATGCCTGCTCCATCAAATGTAGATTATTGTATGTAGTTAGTCTATTCCTGGACTTTCTATATATTCCATTAATCTGACTATTCTGGTACTATTCTGGTGTTGCACAGTTTTTAAAAATTCATTTTTAATTGTAAAATAACACGTAAAATTTACCATCTTAACCACTTCTAATTGTATTGTTTGATGGTGTTGAGTATATTAACACGGTTGTGCAACCAGTCTCCAGAACTTTTTCATCTTCCCCAACAGAAACTTTATACCCATTAAACAATTCTCTATCTCCCCCCAACGCAATCGCAGGCAAACACCATTCTACTTTCTATGATTTTGACTACTATAGGTACCTTATATGGTATTATCATACAGTATTTGTCTTTTTGTGACTGTCTGATTTCACTTAGCATAATGTCATCAAGGTTTATCCATATTGTAGCTTGTGTCACAATTTCCTTCCTTTTTAAGATTGACTAATATTCCATTATATGAATATATCTCATTTTAAAAAATCCATTTGTCTGTCAACACTTGGGTTGCTTCCACATCTTGACTATTATGAATAGTGCTGCTATAAACACAGCTGTGCAAATATATTTCTCCAAGATCCTACTTTTAACTTTTTTTGGATATATACCCAGAAGTGGAATTACTGGATAGTATAGTAATCATATAGTCTATTTTTTGTTTTTCAGGAACCTGTATACTGTTTTCTATTTTATATTCCCACCAACAATGCTCACGTGTTCCTATTTCTCCCCATCTTTGCTGACACTTGTTATTTTCTTTTTTTTTTTTTAAATATTAGCCGTCCTAATGGATGTGAGATAACATGTCATTGCAGTTTTGATTTGCATTTCCCTAATGATTAGTGATGGTGAGCATCTTTTTATATGCTTGTTGGCCATTTGCATATCTTCTTTGGATAGATGTTTATCCAGGTCCTTTGCTTATTTTAAAATTGGGTTATTTGTTGCTGTTGTTGTTGAGTTATAGGATCCTTATATATTGTGGAGTTAGATATGATTTGCAAATGTTTTCTTCCATTTTATAGGTTGTCTTTTACTTTGTTCATTGTGTGTTTGATGCACAAGAATTTTCATTTTTTATGTAGTCAAATTTATCTGTTTTTACTTTTATTGCCTGTGTTTTGGTGTTATTTCCAAGAAATCCTTGCCAAATCCAATGTCGTGAATATTTCCCCCATCTTTTCTTCTAAGAGTTTATAGCATTAGGTCTTACATTTAGATCTTTGATCCAGTTTGAGTTAAATTTTGTATATGTTGTAAGGCGGAGAAGGGGGAGGTCAAACTTCACTGTTCTGCACATGGCTATCAAGTGTTCCTAACACCATGTGTTGAAGAGACTGTCCTTTTCCCACTGAATGTCTTAACACGCTTGTTGAAAATCATGTGACCATATATGCAAGTGTTTATTTCTGGGGTCTCTGTTCTACTCCATGGGTCTGTATGTCTGTCTTTATACTAGTACTACACTATTTTGATTATTATAGCTTTGTCATAAATTTTGAAATCAGGAAGCATGAGACCTTCAACTTTGTTTTTTTTTTCAAGATTGTTTTGGCTATTCAGGGTCCCTTGAGATTCCATGTGAATTTTAGGATAGGTTTTGCTATTCCTGCAAAAAATGTTGGGATTTTGATAGAGATTGCATCACATTTGTAGATGATTTTGGGTAGTATTTACATCTTAACAATACTAAATCTTCCAATCCATGATCACAGGATGTATTTCCATTTATTGGTATCTTCTTTAATTTCTTTCAGCAATGTTTTGAAGTTTTTAGTGTACAAATCTTTTGTTTTCTCGGTTTGGGGTATTATTTTATTTTTTGATGTTATTGTAAGTGGAATTGTCTTCTTAATTTCTTTTTCAGATTTTTCATTATTAATGTATAGAAATGCAACTGATTTTTGTGTGTTGATTTTGTGTCCTGTAACTTTGCTGAATTCATTTATTAGTCCTGACAGTGTGCTATTTTTATTCATGGATATTGTATCATTTATTTTACCATCTTTCAAGACACAGATACCCTGGTTATTTTTCTCTTTTAGAATTTTATATTGGCTGTTTTTCAAGTTTGAAATCATATCACATTTTTGTGAGGCCATCCCAATCTCCACATATGGATGAATGCATGGAATGCTTTGAGAGGTAGGTGCCTTCATGAATTCTAATTAGAAATCTTTTTTAAAGTTGAGTCTTGAAATATAGTTGTAGGCGTCTTCTGAATACTTCTAAGTAGAAAGTCTTATTTCTCACAATTCTTCCTGTTCTGGATTCTTATCAGGCTAGTTCTCTGTAATGCAGGAGTATAATCCCTGGTAGTGTAGGGTTGCAGTGTGCTATAGGCTGTTAACAAAAAGTCTTGCAGTTGACTGCAAGGTTGCTAACTTTTAATTTGCCAAGTCAGCACATGAAATAAAGTATTTAACAAGCACCATAATTTTATAAAGGACATTTTAATACCAGAAGAGTAAGAAGATAGGACTGTGGAAGAGTGGACAATTGGTCTCACATTTTGTCTTTGACAAATGAAAATGTAGTAATGGACCACCTGTGGTCCACAGCCTAGCACTTGGGAGCTTCTGCAATGGTTTGTGTCTTTGGACCATACCAGCTCTTCCATTCCATGACTGTGTAATTCAATATAAAAAGAGAAAATTTAATTAGCTGTATTTTCTGAGGTAAACTGAAGAATGTCCTTAACTTATACATATAGGAGTGACATTGATTGGAAATTTATAATAGGTTTATAGTTACAACCTGAAAAAGATTTTTATCACCTGAAAACCAGAGCCCACAATTTAGGAAGTAGAAGATGCTTTGGTTTCATGGTTGGAACCTAGTAGTGGTATGTAACCGACATAAAGATTAAGATCATTTTCAGCTTTAGAAAATCCAAAGTGAATTATATATCTACAATAAGCTGACTCACATATTATAGCCAAATTCTAGGCTTATAGGGAATCTAAGTAAAGAAACCTTTAAAATCAACAGAGCATCAAGTGTGATTCTGCGCTTTTTTTCTCTTCCCCATGTCTCTCATTGCCAGTTTTTTCTTTTTTTTGAGATGGAGTCTTGCTTTGTTGCCCAGGCTGGAGTGCAGTGGCCTGATCGCAGCTGACTGCAACCTCTGCCTCCTGGATTCAAGCGATTCTCCTGCCTCAGCCTCCTGAGTAACTAGGATTACAGGCATGTGCCACCATGCCTGGCTAATGTTTGTATTTTTAGTAGAGAGGGGGTTTCACCATGTTGGCCAGGCTGGTCTCAAACTCATGACTTCAGGTGATCTGCCTGCCTCAACCTCCCAAAGTGCTGGGATTACAGGTGTGAGCCGTCATGCCTGGCCCCACTACCAGTTTCTGAGGGGAGCTGCAAAGATCCGCTAAGTTCTCTCCAGGCTCAGGTGGAAAGGATGCGGAAGGAATTGTCCTGCACCTGTATGGCCTTCTCTTCATCTGTGTTCATGCCTGTGTCTGTTATAAAAGGTTGCAAGCCTGTCTCCCTGCTGGATGTAAAGATGCAGGCTCAATGTTTAGAATAGTAGACAGAAAACAGAGGTGCCAGTGGAGACACCAACATTTGTTGAGTTTGTTAGGGAGGAGGTGTCTGTGATGCTTGTATCACTTGTATCTGCCCATGGCAGACATTCATCATTTGATAAGCTGAACTGGGCCAAATCTGAGGCAGTAATTTTACCAGGGGTATCTTCAGGCATTATTCCACCTAATGACAAGTGAGAAGGGCTAACCTAAGCAAGGAGCTGGAAAGAAAAATGTTTCAAAGGGATAGAGAGGACTTTAAATAAAGCTCAGAGGGTGGTGAATATAAATATAAGGACCTGATCCAGAAAAGATGCGGTGAGCTGAATTGTTCTTCTATTGGCAATAGCTGACCATTGTTAGGCTTTTGTAGAAGAGAAAGCTGCATTTTTTACTCAATAAACTCTATCAGTGCAGTGGATCCAATGATTGGTATGAAAGAATAGAGAGATGCCCATTGATTCTTTGATTCTGACCACAGTCAGGGATCTTAGACAGGAGATCAGTGAGAACTTAGGCCACGTAGCTGATCACTAAGGGTTCACTGAACCCACAGATCTAACAGCCGTTTCTTTGCTAAACTGAGAATAACAGTCACATGGAGGGGGTGCTTTGGGTTCCCTGAGTGAAGGTGATGGGTTGGTTTGAAAGCTGCTACTGCTTCAGTTTTATTTTGTGTGTGTCCAGCCAACAGGTGCCTTCCACATGGTGGCACTGTGGGCCACAAAGTGAATGGCTACACAGGCACTTTTTAATGACAGGTGAACACTTCACTGTAAGAAGTAAGCTGGGCTCCTCCAGCCTGTACCACCACTCACGGTTTGGCAGGATTGTCGAATTGTCTTATTCAGCTAGGCAACTCTTTCATGATTAAAAAACAAAATGAAACACAAACCCCCCAACATTTGAAGATAGGAAATGGAGCAGGACAGGGTGTGGCCTCTCTTGCTTTCTGCGTACCCTTGTGTTGCCAAGGCCCAGCTGAGGTCCTTGCACAGAAAAGGCAATCAACAAATGCTGATGGGTTTCACAACCTGTACCTGCACTCAAGGAGCCTCACTATTAGGAGCTTTTCCTCAGCCTGGAAATATCCAACATGCATGGCAATCCCACACTGAAAGATCCTTATGACCCTGTTGCTTCCTCAGCTGCTGTACCATTTCTGTCATATTGTTTATAGATACATCTAATTGATTTGTCTATACCTGCTGAATCCCTTTCCTCATTCTACCAGTTTCTTATATATATTCATTCTTTACTGAATTTCAGCTTTGGCTGACATGCCCTTGAACTGCCCTTGAACTGTCCCTTACTCCTCAACTTCCCAGAACATATGCAGACCACCACTACTTTCTTTCTTTTTGAAACAGGATATTGCTCTATCACCTAGGCTAGAGTGCAGTAGTGTGACCACAGCTCACTGCAGCCTCAACCTCCCAGGCTCAAGAGATCCTCCTGCCTCAGCCTCTTGAGTAGCTGGGACCATAGATGTGTGCCACCCTGTCCAGCTAATTTTTTATTTTTTATAGAGATGGGGTCTCCCTATGTTGCCCAGACTGGTCTTGAACTCCTGGGCTCAGGTAATCCTCCCATCTGAGCTTCCTAAGGTGCTAGGATTATAGGTGTGCACCACTGTGCCCAGCCTCACCACTATTTTCATTATCTCCACCATCATCACTACCACCTCCACCTCTACCACCATCACATTCACTACCTCATCCACCTTCACATCCACCGTCACTACCATCATTCTACTACCACCATCACCACCTCTACTACCACCATCACCTCCACTACCACCACCACTACCATCACCATCACTACCATCATTCCACTACCACCATCACCACCTCTACCACCAGCATTACCTCCACTACCACCTCCACCACCACTACCACCACCATCACTACTATCACTCCACTACCACCATCACCACCTCTACCACCAACATCACCTCCACTACCATCACCACCACCACCGCCACCACCACCACCATCACCACCACCACCTCTACCACTACCATCACTACCATCACCTCTACTATCTCCTCTACCTCGACATCCACCACATCACTACCATCACTCCATTACCACCATCACCACCTCTACCACCACCACAACCACCATCTCCACCACTACCACTTCCACCTCTACCACCACAGCTATTACCACCTCCTCTACTACCTCTATTACTATTATTACCACCCTCTTCCCACCACCACCATCACTGTCACCACCTCCATAAACACCATCTCCATATATTTATCCAAAGTAATCTGAAGATTACTTGGATAATGTTCTGGTCTTGTTAAATTTACCATTTGGAATTTCATAATGTGAATGTGGCTTGACACATCTGCCAACCATGTTGTCTATTTGTGAAAGTAGCTTCCATTGTAGAATGGGTGAAAGAAACTGAAGATGGAGGTCAGGAGCTCCAGTTAAAATCCTGGCAGCCACAAACTTGTTTTATGACCTTGGGAAAGTCATGGAACCTTTTGTTTTCTCATCTGTGAAGTGAGGAGGCTGGCAGAGTCAGTCCCCTAGACTTACAGTATATATAATTCCATGAATGCTGCAGGCTTTAGAAATTCACTTTTACCTTTAAAAAGGTTAGTCAATTTACTAATTATAACCTGAAAGTCTTTTTGATATTTAAAAAATCCTCTTGCTTTTTCTTTGTTCTTTGAAAATTTAGAGCTGCCTCATTTCATAATGCCTGAAGCCTATATTTATAATCAGCATCTATTTCATGGTTCCAAGCCGTTTTTCACATAATTTTCTTTTTTTTTTCTTTTGCTTTAGAATTAGTTATTTTGTGACTAATGTATAGCAGAAACAAAATGACTTTTGAAAAAGCCCTTCAGGAATTATGGGGTTCACAGCTATATCATTAGGGGCCCACACAGCTCTGTGACAGAACTGGGTCTCAGAAGGGGAAGGCAGCCCTGTTCTGGGAGACAGAGTCAGGTGGTGTGTGCAGATCTGCAGTGGTTTGAGGGTGGCCTGGAAGAAGCCAGAAAAATGGTAGTCTGGACTTCAGAGACGAGAGGGAGGCTGGCAGGGGGCAGTAGACCACAGAGCATAGTGGGGATGAGTGCAGAGGGTGCAGGTGACCACTCTATTGCGGTGAGGGGCACTCTGGGCCCTCCGGCAGGGAACATGAGCTTACCTAGGACCCACAGATTAGTAGATCTAGGTGCCTTTGGGCTTCACGTGTCATGCTGGTGACATCATTGCTTACTTGCAATGCTGAGTCACACATCAGCCTACTGTGAATGTTGGCTTCCAACAACTCCCTCAAATCTTGTTGCTGTGTTTTGTTGTTGAGAACAAATACACATCCTACCCAGAGTATGCAGAGAATCTGAATGATAATGTTCTGGTCTTGTTAAATTTACCATTTGGAATTTCATAATGTAAATGTAGCTTGACACATCTACCAACCACGTCTTCACGTCTTCTCTTTGACTCTTTAGGCGGTAATCCCCACATTCCTAGAATGTGGTTTCTTTGCATTTTGGCATACCCCTGCCTTCCACACACAGCCACCTGCAGGCAGACGAGGCAAAAGGCCTGTGGGTGGAGTAAGAAGAGCAAGGTATGTCCATTGTGCATGGCATGCACAAACATTTTCCACCATGGCTTAAAATTGAAGCTGGAGAGCATGAGGTCACCATTTCAGCTGGAGGCAAGAAAGGACATTGGTTGGAAGGGACCACTGGTGTTGCAGAGCAACAGTCTCGAAGGCTCTTGGAGGATATAGCTGAGGCCACCCCCAGAGGCCTGCTTCATGTGTGGCATGGACCCCACGAGTCGTGGGGAGACTGCCCTGAGTGTCAGAGCTGGGCACACAAGGTGAACGATGCCTGCTGCCGTCGGGTGTTGTAACCTGAGGCAGCACTGTGAACAAAATGTGGAAGGGTGAGAGTGGATGCATGGGTCCACACATGTGACAATGGGCTTTTGATAGCCCAGAGTTCTGAACTTATTCTGTGAAAAATGTGAATGAGATTCACCCTAAGTCAGAACTTTAGCACCATTTTAGGCACCCATACCATAGGATCCACATCCTGAGATTCATACTCTGGGATCCACACCTTGGGATCTCACCCTGGTAAGCCCACCTCCCCTTCGTGTTTCTCAAGCCATAAGTGAGTGGTGCTGCCACAGGGTTCTCCATCTAAGGTACGTCTACCTGGGGTATCAATTTTATTTGAATATCTGAAGGGATAAAAATTAAGCATTTTAAGTGGTAAATAACTTTAACCTTAAACAATTGCAATAGATATAGATATATTAAGGAGCAGAATGCAACATGCAAAAGGCTTCTTCATACTTAGAGCTGTCCACTTGAGTCCTGGCCCTACTGGCCTTGCAAGGACATAGGCTATTTCCTCTTTAAAAAATTTATTATTATTAACATATAATTAACATAATGTAACTTCAGCATGTTAAGGTATACAATTCAGTAGTTCTCAGTATATTTATAATATTGTACAACTATCCCCACTGTTCCCCTGTGTTTAAGGGGTCCTTTCCTGGAAAGGTTCAGGGCCTATGCCGTTCTGCCTCCAGAGTAGAATTTGCAACATCAGTGACAGGAGATAGGGAAACACCTTTATTAGGGGAAGACTGGGTGTCATGGGGCTGTATTTTCAGTTCCTATCAAGTCCTTCCACTTAGGCAACTCTCCTCCTTTCTATTTGGGAGGCAGGGCTTGAGTATTCATGCTGTGCTGTGTGGATTATCACCTGAAGAAACAAGGATGGAGTTTTCCTGCCATAACATCACTGAATCACAAAGGACAGCTTAGAAACTGAGAAGACTCCTGAGAGACTAGAAGGGGTTGGTCTTGCTTTTAATCAGGTTTCAATGCAGAAACAGCTGTCCTGTCAATTCCCTTATTCAGAGACACATTTGTTGTGGCATTAATAAACAAAGTCGGCATTCCCTAGAGACCAACAAAAGCCTGATCCAATGTGAGTTTGTGCCTTTCTGTAAAGACTTGTGGGATTCCAGAAAGTATAAATAATGGTCTTCTACTCACTGCAGATACCTTGGCTATTCCTGGGGGCCAGATCCTTGGTTTGTTTTTGTTTTAAATCACATTTTATGCAAACTCACAGGCAGGCTTAAACAATGGTGAGTCTTCTTGTCATTCCTGGCCAGTAGCTCAGCTGAATGAAGATTTGGGAATAGGAAAGCAAGTCTCTGCACTTGCCTCTGCTTTGAGATTATTTTTTCTTGAAGACTTTCCTGAGATTTTTGCAACACTCATATACCTTCTCAAAGCCATATAGCAAAGTCTTGCTAGCTTAGATCCTAAATTTCATTATACATACTCATTGCAAGTTCCAAGAATTCACTGTTTCAGAAAATAGCTCCTGCCTTTTTGAGAAATGGTAATTTACATAGCTCTGAATAACATAGCTAGTCTTCATAGACCACATACTGTGTGCTAGATGCTTTACTCATTATCTTGAATCCTTACAACAACCTTGCAAGGTAGGTATTAGCCTCTGTTGACTGGGCTGCTGAGGCTAAGACACGTTAGTAACTGGCCTGCTTTCATACATTGGACTAGGAGGTGCTCTGCCCCAAAATTTCCCAAGATACCCTCCCCAGTGTGAACCATACTTCTCAACTGGTCTCATGTCAGGAGAATTGAAATGGGCTTTGAGTCAGACAGACGTGATTCAGATCCCAGCTCCAGTAACCACTAGATGAATGACTGGGCAGGTCATGTAACCTCCCCAAGTCTCGGTTTCCTCAGCTGTAACTGTGATAATGATGCTTTGGGAGGTACTTACGGGAATGGAATGAGCTGAACGCTTCCAAGTCCCCAGCATGGCGTTAGCACATTGCATAGCACGCCAGAACATCGACAAATGATCCTTCTCTTTTCTTCCTTATTCATCTTTCTACCTGTTGTGACACCTGGCACAAAATAGGTACTCAAAAAAATATTTGTGGAAGTAAATTCAAAGGCTTCTCCATGACCTTGTTTCATAGGGACATCATGAAGTGGGACCCTCTCCAAAAGCTCCCTGGAATAACAAAGGAAGTTTTGAAGCATGTCAAAGCTACTCATGGTTACAATCTTTAGGATGAAGCAGACAGACAAAAATAATGCTAAAAATAACAATAGTACTAAAATTCTGAAGTAAAATTTACTAGGTAGAGTGTTGTTGCTCTTCAAGAAACAGCAGTAGTTGAGGATCGTCAAGTACCCTGAAGCACAAGGGACAATAAATGTGACGAGAACAGCTTCTGGGTTTGGGGGATTGTTCAACAATGATTAGATTGGTTAGAGACAGTATGCTTTTGTTTGTGTATCCTTGCTTAAGTGTACAGAAAATGTAAGATTTTTGAATATGTAACATGGGGTGTTAGAGTGAATGCATCTTCACTGATGCAGGGAGTGTTTGGCTGAGGTCCATCTCAGAAAGGAATTCAACAGGGCAAACATGTGGCATGTGTACTGCTGCTTCCCAGTCAGTTCTATGACAGGCATTGCCAACTGATCATGACATTCTTCCATTCCTGAGTCCTTCTCAGCATAGTCAGTTGGAATTGGTCTGAGTTGGCATTTAAGATCAAACCATTTGTTGTCCCTGGCTTCAAAAAGGAACACTTTCATGTGCATTTAGTACCCAATATTCAAAGACTCCCTTCCTCCTCAGGCAGCTTCCTTTGTTCTCCTGACATGGCCATATCATGGCACCAAAGCTATTAGCACCTTTCAGTATGCCACAGAGATTTTAGTGAAACAACCATTTATATATATATATAGTAATATGTATATTAGTAATATATAGTAATATACTATAAAAATAGTAATATATAGTAATATACTATAAAATAGTATAAAATATTATTAATATACTATAAAATAGTATAAAATACTATACTATAAAATAGTATAAAATATATTACTATAAAATAGTAATATATATAGTAATTATATATATAGTTTTATATATATATTATCATTTTTTGTAATGTGTATGTCCTGGAACTCAGACATGAGTCTATGCACACTAGCTTAGAGAACAATAGAATTATTCCTACTCATCCCTACTCAAACTTGTTCTTTTTCACTTTTCTTCTCATGAGATGGGAGTTCCCAGGACATTGTTCATTCCTTATGTTTTCCAAATCCACAAAACCCACATGACACTGGATATTTCTGTGGGAGCTGGACCTATACATGATCTTTGATGGAGGCCTGGCCTGGATGTCCATGTTTTGATTAGGATGCCTTGGCTTTAAGCAATAGTAAATCCTAACTGAAATTGACTTAAGCAATAAAGAAACTTATCACACATTATAAAAAGTTCAGAAATGGGTGTTGTCAGGTGAGGAACGTAAAGTAGAGTCTGGCTCCATTTCCCCAGACTTCTTTTGTTCTGCCTTTATCCATGCTGGCTTCATCTTTGGGCTGCAGTACTTCCAATGTATCACATGTGGTCATAAGAATGCTTCTTCCTTAGATGGAGGAAGAAGGTGTGCGTGCATGTGTGTGTGTGTGTGTGTGTGTGTGTGTTTCCAAGGATGGAGCTGCCTCTTGTTGTCTCTTCATTAAGAGTGAAGAAGTTTTCTCTTCAATGAAGAAATGCTGGAATCTTTCCTTTATGAATCACTAGTCAAAACTGGGTCATGTGCTCTTACAAAACTCGCCATACTCTTGCCATGTGATGTAGCCATCATGCTCCTTGGTATTTACAAAAGGAAACTGAAAGCTTATATCCACATAAAACCCCACACACGGATGTTTACCGCAGATTTATTCTTAGTTGCCAAAACTTGGAAGCAATCAAGATGTCCTTCAGTAGGTGAATGGATAAATAAATTGTAGTACATCCAGACAATGGAAAAAGATACATGAGTTATCAAGCCATGAAAAGACATGAAGAAATCTTAAGTGCATACCACGGACTGGAATTAGCTAGGCTGAAAAGGCTACATACAGTATGATCCCACCTATATGACATTCTGGAAAAGGCAAAACTATGAGACAGTAAAAAGGTCAGTGGTTGCCAAGGGTTGGGGGAAGGAGGGATGAATAGGCAGAGCACAGAAGATTTTTATGGCAGTGAAGCTACTCTGTATGATACTACAATGGTGGATATGTGTCATTATACATTTGTCAAAAACCCATAGAATGTACAATGACGAACCTTGTAAACTTTGGGTTATAATGATGTGTCAGTGTAGGTTCATCAGTTGTAACAAAGGTACCACTCTGTGGGGGATGTTGAAAATGGGGGAGTCTATGCATGTGTGGGTATATGGGAAATCTCTGTACCTTCCTTTGAATTTTGCTGTGAGCTTAAAACTACTTTTAAAAAATAAAGACTTAAAAAAAAAAAGACTTAAAAAAAAAAAACTAGGTCATGTGCACCATCCCCTAAACCAATCACTGGTAAGGGGAGGGACACCATGACTTAGGCAAATCAGAGTATACCCCTTAAGCTGAGGATAACGTCATACGAGGGAGGGATTGATTTACAATATTAGTAAGAAAAAAGTGATAGTGTTGGTGGAATGTATGTTGAGTAGGCAAGCCAACAGTTCTTGCTCCACAGGGACGGAGCTGATTGGATCAGAGGTGGACTCTTCAGAGAGGAGTGGCAAACATTTCATTGGGTAGTGGTCAATCAGATTTCCTCTCTTGAGATAAGGGAAACATAGACTCTGCTTAGGCAGTAGTAGATGCTTTAACTAGAAGTTCACACAGAATTGGATCTGGGTGGGGCACCCATTGTTAGTTGATGAGTAAGCACTTGGCAGGGGGAGCCAGAATCTTGGAGTGGGTTTTCTGTTCCTTGCATATGAAAAGACTTGACCAGGGTATTCATAGATGTATGCATTTTAGGGTGAGCACAGCTTAGGTTTAATCTGGGCCCTCTGCCCACCCAGTGTACATATCTTTGCAGTTCTCAAATTAATGAAGTCATTTCAGATAGGTAAATGACACTAAAACTTAGATTATGACTGCTATTCAAGGCCCACCTGCTCTTGAGTATCTGGATAGAATCCTCAGTGACATTTGTATGGGATTCCTCACCTAACAAGGTCAACAGGATCTCCAGTTCCTTAGGTTTGACCCCTTTTCGCTAGGTGAATCCTGAGTGGCTTACACATTCTAAGCATGATGACAGCTGGAATTTCCAGTATCTTTTACACTGGTCCCATGAAGGCTTTGATCACAGTTGCTGTTGCTACTCTTTATCTTGTCCTCACTTTGGAATGATGATTTAGCTGGGTGTAAAATTCTAGCTTGACAGTTGTCTTCCTTCTGATCTTCGAAGAAATGATTACCAAGTCTTCTGCCATTTGTTGGTACTGATGTCAATTTCATTGCCATGGATATGTAACACATATATTTTTTTCTTATTTTAAGATGTTCTTTTTATTGTTGATATTCTCCATTTTCACTAGAGTGTAGCTAAGTATGGTTTAATACTTCTCAGGAGAGAGAGTATTTTCAATACTAGAACATATGTCTTCAACTCTAGAAGCATTTTCCTCTCCTTGTTCTGACTATTCTCTTTTCTTGGAACCTGAATTAAATGCATGTTAAAGTTCCCCATTCTGTGTCATGTCTCCAAAGCCTTTTTAGTCTTCATATCTCTTTCCTTCACATGTGGGCTCACTTTTTTGACTTGCTCTCCTCAGTCACTATTCTGTGTCTAGTCCACTATTTAACTTATCTGTGTTTCTTGTATCAATGACTATATTTTAGATTTCCAGCATTTTTATGTGGTTTATTTTAAAATCCTACATGTTGAAGAGAGAGATCCAAGATGGCCGATTAGTAGCAGCTCAGGACTGTAGCTCCCAGTGAAAGCGCAGAGAGCAAGTGGACGCTGCACTTTGAGATGAATTTTTGTTGCCCACAGACTGGGAGATTCCTGGCGGAGGAGCCACATGGGTCGCCAGCACGACTCTTGGCTGGTGCAGCTGTTTTGCCGGCGCCCCGGAGTGGTGCTTCTCGGTGCGGAGTATACGGGATGGGGTGCCCTTTGAGTCGGGCTCGGCTGGTCCCATCCCCACAAGGAGAACAGCAATTGGAAGCGCTGAGGACTGAGAGTTTCACAGCAAGCACAGCCGAACCCGGGAAGGTCTGGCTCTGTGGGGGAGGGGCGTCCGCCAAAGGAAAGCTAAGAAACAGAAAAAGCTTCATCACCGGGTGGAGAGAGATCCAAGATGGCCAATTAGCAGCAGCTCAGGATTGTAGCTCCCAGTGAAAGCGCAGAGAGTGAGTGGACACCACAATTTCAGACGAATTTCTGTTGCCCACAAACTGGGAGAAACACAGCGGAGGAGCCACACTGGTTGCCAGCATGACTCTTTTGGCCAGTGCGGCTGTTTTGCCGGCGCCTCGGCGCGGTGCTTCTCAGTGCGGAGTATACGGGACTGGGTGCCTTTTGAGTCGGGCTTGGCTGGTCCCATCCCCACAAGGAGAACAGCAATTGGAAGCACTGAACACTGAGAGTTTCACAGTAAGCACAGCTGAACCCGGGAAGGGCTAGCTCTGTGGGGAAGGGGCGTCCGCCGAAGGAAAACTAAGAAACAGAAAACACTTCATCACCAACAAGCCGGACGTCCACTCAGACCCAATCTGAAAGTCGGCAATTACAAAAATGACAGGTGGTTAAATCCACAAAAATGGGAAGAACCCAGTGCAAAAAGGCTGAGAACACCCAAAATCAGAATGCCTCTCCTCCTACAGGGGATCGCAGCTCCTCATCAGCAAGAGAACAAGGCATGATGGAGAATGAGTGTGATGAACTGACAGAATCAGGCTTCAGAAGGTGGTTAATAAGAAACTTCTGTGAGCCAAAAGAACATGTACTAACCCAATGCAAAGAAACTAAGAACCTTGAAAGAAGATTTAACGAAATGCTAACGAGAATGGACAACTTAGAGAGGAATATAAGTGAATTGATGGAGCTGAAAAACACAACACGAGAACTTCGCGAAACATGCACAAGTTTCAAGAGCCGAATTGACCAAGCAGAAGAAAGCATATCAGAGGTCGAAGATCAACTCAATGAAATAAAACAAGAAGGCAAGATTAGAGAAAAAGGGTAACAAGGAATGAACAAAGTCTTCAAGAAATATGGGACTATGTGAAAAGACCTAATCTACATTTGATAGGTGTACCTGGATGTGACGAAGAGAATGAATCCAAGCTGGAAAATACTCTTTAGGATATTATCCAGGAAAACTTCCCCAATCTAGCAAGGCAGGCCAATATTCAAGTCCAGGAAATACAGAGAACACCACAAAGATATTCCTCAAGAAGAGCAACCCCAAGGCACATCATCGTCAGATTCACCAGGGTT